>OY829546.1:26658681-26936795 GCA_963691705.1 Viola odorata | reverse complement strand
AACAAAGGTGGTTTCAAACCATCCATCCTAGGGGGTATAGGGAGCGTAATTGTTCAACAATGGTTCTCGAAACGGCAAGGTCATGAGAATATGGATGACACTCCTCCCTACACTTTCAAGCCAAAACAAACAAGGGAAGACGTTGTTCTTAATGTGCTCACCAAGAGGTATGTGTTCTCACTCAATCAGAATGATAAATTCTTTGATTTTGAACCTTTTAAAAGCTCATATGAACATGGTAAAGAATTAAGAGAACGCACTCCATGCCCAAAGGATCCCTATTTGCTTTTCATTGAACATGATAAATTCTTAATAGGACATCACCAATTTTGTAAGACCGAAACTGAAAAATTACTTGTGTTACAAATACCTGGGATAACGACACGTGATCTCCTTCAAATTACTAAAGCTTTTTATACTCTAAAAGAACAGTTCTTTGATCACGTCTTCTTTCAACATGATACTCAATTACATGACATTCTTATGAGCATTCTGAATGATAGTCATACTGAATTACTGAAACATTTTTTGTACACTAAATGGAAATCAAAGAATCCGCACAACAAGTTTACCAAAGGTCATGCGCAACAAGCTTCATTTGAATTTACTATTTTTGAGGTTGAATATGAGATTTCATCTCTGAATTCTCTTGATCTCTCACCATGTGCTTTAAGTAATTTTAAGTGTGTAGAAGAGGGAACCACGAATACTCAAGCGCCCAACGGAAATAACAAGGAAGAAGTGCTTACATCTTTCAAACAGGAACAATGGGTTTTATTCCACCGGCGTAGGGATCGCTTGATCCTTTTCCTTTGCCAAATCTCCCTCCATTTCATCCGCGCCAATATCCTTGACCTACCAAGTAAGTATGGGTCCATGAATACATCCTTCTATCTTACTAACTTGACCCTTTGCCATGTAGGAGATGACAAATTTCAAAAACTGGATTCGAGGACGAATCCTTTTGAAGAGGGAGAGGATGATGTGATCACGACGCGTCAAAAGGACCCGTGCACATCCCCACTTCAAGTATGGGTCCTAGACATTCAAGAGGATCCGTGCACCACTCCAAGGCCTCCAGCAAAGCCTAACTTACTCAACTCGCATAAAGTCCCGTCAACAAAATTTCCATCTCGGAGGACAAATCATCATGAGCATATGGACAAACAAATGAGAGAAGACGAATTTAATGTAATGGATTCGAGGACGAATCCTTTCAAAGGAAGAGGTGATGATACGATCACACCTAACCTCATTCTCTCTATGTACCAACACCACCTAAGCATGGGGATCTCAGCCACAACTGTCCAGTGGCTACGCATGGGGATCGCAGAACAAAGCTCGGCAACAAATGCTCCATCCAAGAGGGCCAATCATCATGATCTGATGGAAAAGCAAATGACGTCGGATTTGAGCAAACAAAGTCTTGATGGAAACGTCAAGATGTTAGCTTTCATTTGGGACACGTTTCGGGCCAATCTGACGGGTGGATCAAAAGTTATGGTCGTCGACATTTTAGCGCGCAGTTTGAACGAGCCAGGATTAACGAGATTCCTAGCTTTTTGCCACCAGCTTCAAGGGAATCTTGCGAGCTGTCTCCATCCCACTTGTGTTATTTTATTATATTTGTTTTCTATAAATAGAACATCAAGCTAGCTTTCATTTTCAGATATAATTGCCAAGTGAAAAGCTAGAGAGAAATCCTCCTCTAGCCTTTACACCAAGGCATTTATCCTAGTGTGATATTTGAGTGATTTAAGATTGTTTCCTTTCTTGTAATTCAAGTGTGTTCTCAAGTAATAACAAGTGTTCCTTTGTGCTTTCAATCTGAGTTCAATCAAGTGTACTATCATCAAATCATCCTACTCCAATCCAAACACAAACCTTTCCGTTCATCCTTTCTCATATCATCTATTTCCGCTGCACTTATACTCCATCTTCCATCATATTTCCTTCCATCTTCCAATCTTCCTTGTGTCACAACTCCAAGCTAGATCCTCCATCAAACATAGGTTCATCCTCCCCTTACAAAGGAGGTTGGATCTTATCACCTGAAATTCACAACACGAATTGAAAGCGTAAAATTGCACTAATCCTAGCACTCCCTCACGTGTTTACTCTCGTGTTTAAACACTCTAATAATCTCACCAATAAATCACTCAATTGCCTGCAATTGTTCAAGTGTTAATGAGACTCAAGAGGTCAAGAAAGGCTGCCAAAAAACTCTCAAAGAAAACCAGCTTCAAAACAAATGGTGATACTTGGTATTTGATTAATTGCAAGAACAACCAATTAAACAAATAACAAGTGGAATAGAAGGCAATATCAAGGAATCAAAGAAGAGCTCAATTTGACTCGAAAGGACAGCTAAGTGGTCTAAGCTCGTACTTGTCGAGTTCATTACTTCCGCATCGAAATCCATCTTTGAACAACGATCATATTTGTGTGCTACGCATCCTAAGCAACTAGGATCGTATCAAAGCATCTTGCGATGGATCACCAGGCCAAGTGATAACTTCTCGGTTTCTCTTGTGAAGATGAAGTCGTGAGTTGCTTGGATGAAGGATCTAGTCTCCTTTGGGAGGTTGTAAGCACTCGGATAGATGATGGATTGAAGGTTGTATTTAGGGTTTAATGGAGTATTTAAGCAATGGTAATAATGGAGGAAGTATAGAGATAATTTATGGAAGAACAATATATATATATATATAAATAGAAGGCAGCCATCCGAGGTTGGGAGGACCGAAGCTCACTCAAGAGTGCGACATTGGTCTTCCTTTGCTCCTCCCATTGTAAATTCATTTGGTGCATAAACCTCTCTAGGTTAACCGAAATGGTGGTGAGGGTCGGGGGAAGTGTAGATGACTCATCGGATTCAACCCCTTGAACTTGCTCATGTTGAGACATTGTGTACCTACAAAAAGAAAACAAACGCAATTTATATAAACAAAGGGGTTAGTCCCTCCCTCACGTGTTTCTCTCGTATTTCGCTCTATCACTCTAATAAGCTCACAACCTTACCCTCTCGAAATCTCCAAGTATACACCAACTCTAAAGCTAGCAAAGACTCTAAGAATTAAGAAGGCACAAAGAAGGCAATGAAAACAAGAGCTAGAAAGAAAGGTAAAGAAAGCTGACTAGTGATCAAATGCAAGATGCTAGACAAATGAGCACTAATAGACTTGGAGTAGAAAGGTGATGTAGAGAAACAAGGAAGAAAACACAAGACTCAAAAGAAAAAAACGCACAAATAAGAGAAGGTGTTTAAGGAAGGAGAAAAGAAATTTTGAAATAAAAAATGCAATCACGTCAAATGCACTTTAGTATAGACTAAATGCACACACTAATGATCACACACAAAGGAACTCTTGGCTTATGACTCATCCTTTTTTCTTTTTTTTTATAAGTCAAGGATGTTCCCAGCCGAAGCTAGCAGTATAGCGCTAGGGGTGAGGCACTATGCCGCTAAGCTCGTTCCTTGCTTGGCCTTGTTTCTTCTTTCTTTTTTTTTGAATGAGTGCAAGAGTTCACAAGCAAAGTGTGGATGACAAGAATTTCAATCTTAAAAGTATGTGATAAGTAGTTTAAAACAAGAGAAATATTTTCACTAAATGTCAAAAATTGATGAGGTGGTGAAGTGATGATGTGGCAAGTGATTGTGTAGTGATGTGGCAAGTGATTGTGAAGTGAAATGACAAGTGATGTGGCAGGTGTGTGCTGAACAAGCTTGCCAAAAATATCTAAAGGAATATCCTAGGATGATGCTAGAAGAAATACTAGGTGGAGAATGTGAGATGTGGACAGTTTTGGAGGCTAGGAGGCAAATCAAGACAGTTGCATAAACAAACAAAGTTGGACCACTTACACACTTGTCTCCTTGTTCATGCAAAAATGAGCAAATTTGAAGGCCATGAATGACATGAAGAACACATGAACGTTTTTGGAGGTAGGAGATGAAGATTTGAAGCTTGATGAACAATTTAAACACAAAGTTGTCTAGATTTTTGGTTCAAGCAAGATCAAAACACAAAAAGACGATTTTTTTTGCCCAAAATAATTTTTTTCCAAAAAGCTCAAAAATGAAGGAGAACGTGGGGGAGATGATTTTGACCACAAAAATGAACAAAAGCATGAGATTACCAACCTAGTGAGCAGCCTTGAGCTCCGCTACCACATGGTAAGAGCTTGGTTCCTTCAATGGAGCTTCGACCGAATGATGTTAGGAAGATCTAGCTCACTTTGAGAGGTTGAACACTTGGATGACGTGTAGGGTTGGACGAATGTGAGTGTAGCAAGTGGAAGCGATATGGATGAATGGAAATGGAAGTAATATTGATTGAAGAGGAGAATACAAAGTATTGAACTTGAAAATCAAGACAAACCCTCCTAAGAAATATCCTAGGCAACCTTGTCGATAGATGATTAAGGATCTCTAATCCAACAATAGCCCTCCTAAGAAAGATCTTAGGCAACCTATTCATTTGGAAAGATGAAGATAGTTGGTTCTAAGAACCGGGTTGCTAGCCTAAAGTAAATGGTCTAAGTTTAGAGATTTACGCACAAAATCAAAGACAAGCATAAAAGAGTAGGTTTAACCCTTTTATAGGGAGGCTATTTACATAGGGGAAAACCCTAGATCACCCTTGGACAAAGGGGCTTGAGACTCCTTGCAGCTGGCTTGAAGATGACGTGGACAAGGTAAAGTGGGCGTCTGGCGCTATAGCACTAAGGTGGGGCGCTATAGCACTAAGGTGGGGCGCTATAGCGCTAAGCTCGCTGATTCCACAAATGCTGGCAAGTCGAAGCTAGCTCTATAGCACTAGGGTTAGGGGGCTATGCCGCCAACGACGCTTACACCAAAACGCGTCCAGGTCGAAGCTAGCGCTATGGCGCCATGATACGAGCATGGACCCACCAGCGCCTGCACACATTGCACGGGAAAGGCCTCCCGCGTGGCCTATCTTCCAGCCCACGCACGCGACGAGAAGGTCAAGACAGAGGCCTAGCGGCATACCGCCCCAGTCCTAGCGGTATGCCGCCAGCTTCGGCATTTCTCTTACTATTGATTAGTGAGCCTAGCGGCATACTGCCAGGAACCAAGCGTCATACCGCCAGGATGTTCCTTGGCCAATCCGAGCCTTTTTTAGCGGCCCCTTTCAGAGCTTCAAGGTCCATTTGTTAAGGGTATTTTAGGGTTTTATCCCATGTAATAACCTAGCTATAAATAGAAGGGTTTAGCCTCTTTTATAGTTTGGTCTTGAATTTTGAGTGAATCTCTTCATAGACCAAACTTTAGTGTAGCTTAGTGTAGCTAGTTAATTTAGGGTTCTTAGAACCAATCTATCATTTCTGCAAATTCAAGTAAGTTTCACAATTAGAGAGTGAAAGGGTTGAGTTTGTATATTTGAGATCCTTTGAATCACTTATGATTGAAAGTTCATTATTGTTATTTCCTAAATACATCTTCTACTTTTCATCCATTTAATCCGCTACACCATTACTCCATCTTTACTTCATCCATTTCGTCCATCTACAACATCAATTCGTAATCATCAAGTCACCATCCAACCTCCCAAAGAGGACTAGATCCGTGCATGCCTCAAGAGGATCCGGGATCGTACCACGCTAGGGTGATACGATCCCAGCCGGATCCAACCCTAGTGACGCACCCACAGGCGCAACCACCCGTGCCAAGGCCCGAGCCTTGGAGGATGCAACCGCGAGCCTCCCATTGCCGCCCACGGGCCCGATCAGTCGTGCCAGGGCCCGAGCCCTACAAGTGAGGCTCAGTAGCCTCATCCATATGGAACTGAAGGCAGAGACAGCCTCGGAGGAAGCCAACCTACGTGCGCCCCAGCCGCGCCTTGTAACTCTAATCCGCACCGCGTCCGCACATGGCCACCTCGACCTTTAGGTCCACCAGCGCCCTTCTCCCATTTTTGACCAGGCCATGATAATACAAGAGAGGAGTCCAGGCCAAAAATCAGGAGAAACGCCCGAAGGATTTGGGACAGGCCCAAATCACAAGCCCGCATTGGACAGCGAAAGCCACTGCCGAGCCTTTTGAAGATTGGAGCATATTTCCTCGCACAATATTCAGCCCAGAACTTCATCTATGTGTTAGGAAGTTTCCCTCCAAATATTAGTGGGAACGCTCGAGGTAATAAGGAAAACTCCTTGTTTCCTTAAAACGTGATTCGGCGGACCCGCAAGCAAAGCCACTTGGGTCCCCCGACCTAAACGGTGGCGCCTGCACCTCTATCCTTATTATTAGACTTTATTTATATTATTTTAGGGTTTCTGAACTTATTTGGAAGGGTGGCTTCTTGCCATTTTCGTTTAAGTCATTATTTAGAAACTAATCTAGTTTCCATTTTTGGAATTAGGGTTTAGCGCTTCTTTAAAAAGGAGCCGCCCATGTTATTTTTGGGCTAGACTATTTTGATTATTGAAAGCAGATTGCTTTGGATCTTTATCCACTTGTTCTTGATGAACCTTGCAACTAATTGAGTTTCGTGCATTCGATTAGCTTGTCAAGTTAAACTTGAAAGTACCATTCATTGAGTCATCCGTTCTTTGGATTGCTAAGCATTGTGATTTAGAGATTCAAAGGTTTGACGCAAGATCCTCAAGGGATTCTGCGTGGAGTGCCAAGCATTGCGACTTGGAGATTCACGTGTCTTCTTCGAGTTATTTTCCGCATTGAAAACCACGTCGTCGGACAACGATGTAAGGAGAGCGTTCTAGCCTACAAGGAACGCATCAGTTGGTAGCGGAGCTCAGCTGTCCCGACTTGGTAAATCTATCCCTTTAAATTATCGTTTTTCCTTGTTAGAATTGGTATTCCTTCATTCTCTTCTAGACCAATTCTCTTGCGTGCTGTGTGTTAGTTGTCTTGTGTCAATTTGTGTCTTGTGTGTGCGATTAGTGTGCAAATCATCTCAACTATTTGTAGGTCTTTACTATTGTAAAAAAAAAAAAAAACAAAGCCCCCCAAAGTGTCTTAGTTAATTTGTGGTTTCAGTTGCATTGAATTTCAAAAAAAAAAAAAAAAAAAAAGTGAAACAATTTCGTCAAAAACAGAACAGAGGCGAAATCACTACCATTAAAAAAAAATTGAACTTCAGAATCAAATACTAGAGTGAATTCGTGGATTATAGCAAAAAGAATCATCAGATTTGGAGTTGAGAATCAAAAGTTGTGGCAAAAACGAGTTTTAAAACCCTAATTGCATGCCATTAGCATTTTTGAGTTGTCAATTGACTCAATCTGTGTATTTTGAGTTTTTCTTTGATTCCAAGACTACTGTGCCTTTCTACTCTGTGGTATACTTGATTAATTGATTGATCTTTGCAATTGATTCGAGTATATTACCTCACAATTTATTTCTACACTAGTTTTCTTTGTCTCTTTGGCAGCTTTTCTTGAAAATTCTGAGTCAGGTTCGTCTTGATCTAATTGGAGACGGATCTGGGCAGTTTGCTTTGAGAGATTTTTTTGAGATTAATAGAGAGCTAAACACGAGGGTAAACACGTGAGGGAGTGATAGTTTTAGGTAATTTTACGCTTGGAAATTTTCTTGTGATTTTCAGGATGTCAGGAGATTCAGGAAAGGAACAAACGGCTGATGTAGCCAAGGCATTACAAGACATAGCAGCCCAGCTCTAGAACCTAAACTCTTGGAAGCAGCAGGTTAAGACTAGGGAACGTGAGAGTAGGGTTCCACAAGCCCCCGGGGCACACTTTGTGCAATGCTTAAACCCTAGAGTAAACCGAGAGGCATATGCGCCTCCACCTAGCGATGACAGTTCAGTGAGCAAGAGGTAGAGGGTTCTGAAGATGAGGGTGAGGAGGAGCTTCACATGACAGGACCGAGGGGTTTCCAAATGCGCCGAGGAGGTGCGTATGGACGTGGCTGATGCGCTTTGGGAAGGCGAGACCGTCACCTTGAACAGCCGCGTCGCGAGGAGCGCGAGCGAGCTGACAATCATGTTGGGAATTTCAAACTTAAGGTTCCAGCCTTCGAAGGGAAGGATGATCCCGAAGCCTACTTGGTTTGGGAACGAAAGATGGAGGCCATTTTTCGGTGTCACAACTACACGGATGAGAAAAAGATAAGGTTAGCATCCGTAGAGTTCTTTGGTTATGCTGCCGAGTGGTGGGAGCAAGTCAGTGAGGATTTGAGAGGTCCCGTGACTACTTGGGAAAACATGAAGTTTGCAATGAAGAGGAGGTTTGTCCCACCGTACTACCATAGGGACCAACTTCAACGCTTGCAAAAACTCACCCAAGGGTCCAAAACAGTGAATGACTATCACAACGAGTTGGAAGTTCTTATGGCTAGGGTTAATGTGATAGAAGATGAGGAAGCTAAGATGGCTAGGTTTCTTGGAGGACTGAACCGAGAGATAGCAGATTCATTGGAGATGCTCCACATGGCTGCAAAGATTGAGAGGTAACGCAAGGCTAAGGCAGCCTATTCTAAGTCGTCTACTTTTGTGTCTCGGACTTTCACTTGGAACAAGTCTACATGGTCCAAGGGGAACAAGGACAGCAAGGACACACCCAAGGTATCTAAGCCTTCATATGGTACCAAAGGTAATTCGGCAAACCCTACTCCTTCTAAAGTTCCAATTCCTAATACTAACCGTGCGCCTACTCGAGACATAGTGTGTTTTAAGTGTAGTGGCCGAGGCCATAAGCAGGCTGAATGTCCCAACAAGAGAGTTCTGATCATTATGGACAATGGAGAGGACAGTGAGGAAGAAGAGGAGGATCATGAAGCTAGGGTTTGTGATCTGGTTACCCTAGTAGTAGGGGTGTCAAACGGGTCGACCCGACCCGACCCGACCCGTTTAGCTGTGACCCGTTGGGTTGAGCGTCAAAAATGACCCGACCCGTTCCTGACCCGCAGGGTAGCGGGTCGACCCGACCAGACCCATCTGACCCGTTAAGTAAAACGACGTCGTTTTGATTGTCAAAACGACGTCGTTTTGGCATGTTTTGTCTTTATGAAGACAAAATTTCAGAGGGTCAAACGGGTCGTAAACGGGTCAGCATGACCCGCACATGACCCGTTGACCAGTTGGTGACCCATAAACAGTACAATACGGGTCAACCCACCTAAATTTGGGCGGGTCAACCCGTTCAAATTCGGGTGGGTCGGCCCGACCCGGAATTTTGACCCGGATTTTAAAATTTTTAAAATTTTTTTTTATATGGGTTTTTGTTTTTAAAAGTAATGGTGCATTTAAAATATCAATTTTCTTTACGAAAAATTTTAAAATAAAAATTTTATAAAAATAAGTTGTTATTGACTTGATTCTTCGGTTAACAAGTTTTATACTATATATTTTATGCATTTAAATTTCTAAACAAATACTACAATGAAATAAACGGATTTAAAAATGAAATTCTAGCATAAACATTAAACAAATTACATTTGTACTAATTCTTACATTAAAATTGCATGTATTTAAACGAAAATTAGCAATCGGAAGTAAAATTAATTCTATACATGCAGTTTAGATTCTTAACAGAAATAATATTTTCAGTGAACTCCATTCGTATACTATACATCACATCACAAATTAAATGCATGCAGTTTAGATTCTTAGAAGAAAATGACATGAAACTAATTCCAAAAAAAAGGATGAAGAGGTTTTACGTCATCTTACTTTGCCTTCTCTCAATACCACTCTACATATCGAGCTACATATATATGCTTTTAGTATGAAAGAAGAAAGGAAATGAAACAGAACAAGCAAACATACAAACTTGATTGTTGTTCTAAGTCAATATAATACGTGAACATGACGGAAACCAAACGGGAAGAATCATCTGCTATTCTAAGTCAAGTCTTATCTCTCTTTTACAAAGAAGCACTATCAATTTTCTTTGGGGGTCACGAAATCTTAGAGAAAATCTTCACGAAATAAAAGGGAGAAGGGCAAAAGTCTTGCATATTCAATGCATTGTTTGGGGGTCATTTTGTGCCAAGGCAAATTTATTCCAAGCAATAAAATTTAACAAATAAACAGTAATAAGAACACATGTACTTCTTAAAAAATAGGGAGAGCAAATCCAAGCTAATATGTAAATTATAAAGGATGAAAATTCACAAAACTTGGGAAAAAACAACTTTTTTGTAATAAGTAAAAACTATCCCAGTCAAGAAATTGGTGATTACATTACTAATCCCATTTAAATCCGTGGGTGGCAATACAACTTCCATAATTGCAAGGTAAAACAGTTTTCATTGTCCAGCAAAGAGTAAATGAATGATAAAAGAAAATAGTATCGAAAAGCATGCACCTAACTGCAAGAAAATACTAGTGAAAAGTTTATAGGATGAATTTATAACCTAAAGAGCAGATAAAGAAAATCTTAAAATCATTTTGTTTCAGACAAATATTAGGATAAACAATTACACCAACAAGACAAAAGAGGGCTAAAGAAAGTCAAAAAACAGTACAGAACTAAATTATTCATCAACAAAATAAAGCATTAAACACATTCAATCTACAGGAACCCCTCCACAGTCAGCTCATTATCAAGAGGGATGTCAAGGCAGACACCATTGCCAAAGCCCTAAGCCCAAAAGCACGGCCAATGGCCACTGTGAAAAGAAGTAATAGGAGTAATTCGATAAAGAAATCGTAGTTTGAAGCAGAAGACCCAAAGGCTATGAATCAAGACTCCTAATTCCTTATCAAAAAAGGAAACTCCTTTACTTGACAATTACTTTACTACATTCAATAAATAGCAAGCAAAATAGAAATGGGAACAAACTTACCAACCAAGTTTCATAAGTTCAGAAACTAAATTATCAAATTGGACTTCCATCAGTTTTATTATTTGACATTTGAAGGTTCAAGATGCTCAAGGTTTATTAGGGAAAATCATATTTAGACAAGCAATCACAGAGTTGGAAATGTTGTCTGCAAGGAAGAACACTGCAGTAAAGGTACTACTACAACAGTGACAGTACTGATGAGGGAAAGAGTTTCTAGATCAGTCCTTGTTCATGTCCTGTCCAGGAAATCATCACAACACAAGCAACAGAAAAAACAGTTACCAAGCATTCATGAAGATTATTATGAGCCTAGACATCACAGACCTAAGCACCATTAATCTAATCTAATCTAATCTCTAATCTAATCTTCCACCATCAATTAGATTAGTTTATCTCCTTCTGACCAATCCAAAATCATAAATAGTACTTATAGTAGAACAAGAACTTATAGTCCTATCAACTAAGTTGGATGGGCATCAGTGCAAGATTAGAGGTGGTGTTGCAGTGCACATAAACATCTGCATTGGAGTAAGATATATCAGCATCTAAAAGAATAAAAAGAATGAAGAACCTCAAGCTGCAACAAGTCAACAAAACACACAATCAAACTCAAATCACTCGTCAAACAAACCAGATTTTGATGGAGTAAGAAAGCATTTAGTTTACCTTACAGTACAAGAGCTTAATGCAACAACCATTAGGTTGTTCTTCAACTTTAACAGGCAAAACAGGGCAAACCTCAAGAGCAAAGAACTTAAACCTATACACATAACACCTGAACGTGTTTTCATCCACCCTCTCTATCCTCTCCGCATCCAACACTGAGTACTGACTCGCTGGCAAACACATGTACTCATCTGCCAACCTCAACACCAACAACAAACAATCCAAAATAAACAAACCAAACTCAAAACCCGAAAAATCAGAATACAACTCATTCTTTGCTTAGAAATCACTTACTTAGAGGTCGTTCCAGTTGGCGAACCGAAGTGGACTCCTTCCGCCGAGCGATAAATCCATGTTCCACCACACCTTCCAGCCCCGAAGTGGACTCCTTTCACCAAATTAAGATCTGGGTCCACCTCATCGGCGCCATCAATGGCGAGGTCGAGGTGGGGATGGTCATCGAGAATGGAGAGAGGAATACCCAATGAGCGAGCTTGCTCTTCAGTGCGCTTTGAAGTGGGGACGCTAACGAACTAAGGTGAGGAAGAAGGCGTACAAGATAGGTGTGGATGCGGATGAGGCGAGGAGGTGGAGATCGGGAAGAACAAGACAGATGTGAAAGCAGTAGCAGAGAAAAACGGCGGTGGAAAGCGAGGAAATCAGAGGAGATGAGAGGAGAGGAGAGGATGAGGGTTTTTTGTTTAAATTTTTTAACGGGTCAAACGGGTCGACCCGTTTCTGACCCTTTATTTAACGGGTCAAAAAATGATAACCCGACGGGTCAAATTAAGGGTCGGGTACGGGTCGACCCGTCGGGTCAGACCCATTTTGACACCCCTACCTAGTAGTTCGGAGGAATTTGAGTGTGCAGCCAAGGGCCAAAACTTGTGAGGAGGAACAAAGGGAGAACTTATTCCATGCTAGGTGCCACATTGGTACTAAGGTATGCTCTCTTATTATTGATAATGGCTCATGTACTAATTGTGCTAGTACGCTTCTTGTGCACAAATTAGGGTTACCTATGGTGAGACATCCAAAGTCGTACACTTTGCAATGGATGAATGATGGGGTCGGCCTTAAGGTGTCTAGGCAAGTGTTGGTGAGTTTTTCTATTGGGAAATACAGGGATGAGATATGGTGTGACATTGTCCCTATGCAATCGTCGCATGTACTACTTGGCCGACCTTGGCAATTTACCGCAACGCCATTCACGAAGGGAGGAGCAATCGATACAAGCTTGAGAAGGAAGGAGTGAAGTTCACACTTGCGTCCCTTACACCTAAGCAAGTGCTTGAGGACCAGCTCTGGTTAGAGAAGTCCTATACTGAATTTGAGGCCTCACGGCTTGTAGACAAAAGAATTGATGAAAATAACCCCCGTGAAAAAAGTGAGCACGGGTTTTGAAAGAAAAGAAAAGAATGAAAACAGCCCCCGTGAAAAAAGTGAGCACGGGTTAAAAACAGAAAAGAAAGAGCCTGAAAAAGAAAAGAAAGTGAACTTGTATGCGAAAGCAAAAGATTTGCACCGAGCGCTTGTTTTACAAAAATAGTTTTGTGGCGAGAATCGCCCTTTGATTTTACTTGACAGGTAATCATGCATTTAGAACATTCGTGGTACTGGGGCAACCATCTTTAATGCTCATCAAAAATTTAGTTACACTTTCTTTTTGATAAGACATTAAAGAGGGGGCAACTGTTGCTACTCGATTTTTGACCACGAACCGTTTAAATTGTTTAGATTTATTTCGCTTTATTTGACCTTTTATCGTTATTTGTTCGAGTCATTTTACCATCGATTTCATTTTTGTTTACCTGATATTGTTTATTTGTTAGCATTGTTATTTTATTTAGTTCGTACGGATGTGTCATTTCCACTCTCTTTTCTTTATTCTCACGCACGGTCAAGCCACTTCCTCGTGTCTCCACTCTCATTTTATTCCCACGTCCGACCAAGCCCGCTCCTACCCATCACCTGATTTTACAATCAATCAACCCATGCTACCTCCCTAATTAAAATGGGTAATTGCCCCATTCGAAGAGGGGGCTGAAAAATTAATCCCTCTCCCTCTCCCGAAATCAATACCTCTCCTTCATCCAATTAACCGATCACCATCAATAAACCAAATCAATTAACCCATCCGACCACTCAATCCCAAAACCAGCCAACACTGCCCACACCGTAACACCCTCCGCCACCACTGCTCCGACCGCCACACCACTGCACCAGCCAACACTGCCCACACCGTAACACCCTCCGCCACCACTACTCCAACAACCACACTACTAAATCCAACCCAATCCACCATCAAACCTCCAAACTTATTTAAAATCAATACACCTAAACCGCACATAAACCAAAATCAAGCATCACCTTTCATTCTCTCTCGCAATCCCGATTTATCACCACTGCTCAGGCCACCCACTGCTCCGGCCACCGGGCTCCAGCCCAGCAGCCGTCTGGTTCGTCTTCTCCGCCGCTGCTCCGCTACTTCCGCTTCCTTTCCCGGACCAGCAGCACCTCTGTAATTGCTTGTTCCTTATTTCTCTCGTTTGTTTGTTGTTTTTGCTTGCTTTGTTGTTGTGCTTGTGCTTGTTTTGCAGGGGGTTTCGGGTTGAGGAGAAGGAATGGGTCAGCCGCCGGCGGCTGAAGCAAAGAAGAAGGAATGAGGTTGGAGCCGCCGGCGGCAGAAGAGAAGAAGAAAGAATGTTTGGGTTTTAGGTTTTTGTGTGTGTTTGTTCTTATGGGTTGTTTGTGGGCTTGGGCCGGCTGGGAAGAAAGAAAGGAAGAGAGGATGGGCTGATGTGTGTTAGGCTGGCCCGTTGGGGTTTTATTTATTTGTTCGTAGTGTACTCGTGTGCATGCTTGTAATATTTATTTATCTGTTTATATATTTATCTATTCTATGCTACTAACCCATCTGTGATGCAGGTATCCGCTCGAGGAGATTTTTGTTAGTTATTCAATTTGTTATTTGATTGAATGCATGATTGTTTAGAATTGCTAGAATTTAATTAAACCTTTCGCATGAGAATCATTTTTAATCTTAACACCCTTTAATAGTTTCACTTAATCGACCCTTACTTGAATGAATTAGGTTTAGTAATTACTCAACTTTTATTTTCCTTAAATGCATGAAATTTGAATAGGATTAGTATTAAACATCACGCTTTAATTTAATTGCATGATTATTAATTACTAAATTCTTAAAATCCTCTTTATCCGTTAAAACCAAAACGAATAAAATTAATCCAAGAACACTAAACAAAGTAGTAACCAAAACATAGGATTTAAATCTTTTCCAATAACTTAAGTCCCTCTAAAATTATTGGATAGTAAATCACTAAAGAAAATAATCATTTTGAAAGTGGAAAGATAGTAAATTGGGCCTTAAGCCCAACTCTTAGAAAATACTTCCATATTTAATCCCTCTTTTTAGAAATCCCCTCTTAAAATGTGTTTTTTCTTTAATGTTGCATGATCATTTGAATCTAGTAATTAATTATGCTTGTTTCGTGTGCGGCTCCGACCCCACGATCGTTTTAATTCTTGATGAACGTGTTATGTGCGCGGCTTCGACCCCACTCCCCGGTTTTTCTCTTTTCAACGTGTTTTTCTCGCATTCATGAAAATGGTACTTTGCTAGTCTATGCATGCTTAGAACCACCTAGTAAATAGGGTTAATCATGTGCATCGGCCCGATGATGATAGTGATCCATCGTTGTTCACTAGGATCGTCGCTTTGGTAAAGATTAATAAAACGATAGTAATTTCACCAATTTTGCATGTAATCGGACTAATTTTGAACTCGGCTAAATTTAATCGGAATAGGTATGCAACCAACCTTCTTTATCTTTTAGAGGATAAAAAATGTTATTTTCTGTTAAACAACTCGACAATAATTAGGATAAAATCAATCCAATCAACTAAAAAACTAAAGCGACGATTCTCCCCCTGAGGGCCAAATTAATTGTTTTCAACATGATTTTTTAAACACCTCTTTTTAGAACCGGTAACCTTTTTTAGGATGAGACTCGGGTGCCTAACACCTTCCCGAGTCCATAATACGACCCCGAACCATCGTTCTCGGGTTTAGACCCCTTTTATTTGTGCCTTAGCTTTTCTTTTATTTTCTTCCTTTTTCAAACTTTCTAGGTTTCCCTAAACCTTAGAATTAGGGTGGCGACTTCATTGTTATGTGAATTTCTTTGCGTCTCGAATTTCGCTCGCGACGGTGCGACAGTTTGGCGACTTCACTAGGGACTTTAGGGTCGAAGCCGGAATTATTTGCTTGAGGTGTTTTTTGTTGTTATTTATTTGTTTATTCGCTTTGATATCAATTGTTGTCTTCTCATTCGCATCACGCAATGCCCTATCGCCGGGCCTGTTCCAAATAGGATTAGGAGGTTAGTAGTGAGGCCCTGGGGCACGTGTCCTGGGTAGTTTTCACCAACGCCAAACTCGGATTAGAACCCCTAAACGGATGAGCGCTACGAGCTTTTGATGGTTCGGTCGGCAATCATGTATCCGTTTACTGAGGGACCACTTTTTGGTATCATCCGGGAGCCTTTTTCAGCCAGTTAGAAGTAGGTGGAGTTACCCTATCACGTGCATCATGATTCGCATGTATGTGTTCCAATTTGATTATCATATTCTTTTTTATTTGTTTATTTATTTATTTTACTCTGCGTCCTTTTTATTTTTATCCTTATTATCGCTTTTATTAAACTCTTACTATTTCTGAATTACTGATGCTGGAGTTTTGTCTTTCTAAACAGGGGACCCATCCTGTTTATTCACTCAATGGCGACACCCACGATGCTTTCACTTGATACTTTTGGGAAGTTGAGTTACAACGATCAGTCTATGCGAGGAGACATGTTGGGAAAAAGTTTTGTTCCTGATATCACAACCAAGGTTAAGGTGGAAACAATATAATTTGATATAACTGGAATCAAGGACTTGAGGAATAAGTTGACTAAGGATGAAGAAGTCCAATTTAGAAGCAAATACGGGAAACTTCTAACACTATTAGATGTGAAGATTGATTGGGGTTGTATCCGAGCGGCTTTGGTGTTTTGGGACCCTTATTATCGATGCTTCTCTTTTGACCAAAGGATAGATTTGATTCCTACTCTGGAGGAATACGCCGCCCTATTATGCTTCATTCCTCCGATATCATCCATATACCAGAATGTCCGTTTTGAGCCCACTAATGTCAAACTGAGATTAGACAAGTTGTTAGGAGTTACTACTCATTTGAGGGAAGGAAAATATATCTGGTGCTGGTCAGATATCGAGAAACAATTTTATTTATCTCAAGGAGAGAAACGCTTAAGGATTCTAGCTTTCGCCGTGGTGGGGCTTGTTTTATTCCCGAAGATGAAAAATAGTATCGACTTTGAGGCGGCCAACATCTTCCATGAAATAGAGATGAATAATATCAACCCTACAACAGCTATTCTAGCAGAAACATTCCACTCCTTAGACCATTGTAAGAGGACTGGAAGAGGGAAGCTAACTTGTTGCACTCAACTTTTAACAGTGTGGTTCATCAGCCATTTCAAGCAGACGCCAGATCAATCTTTGTTCTCCCAAGGTTACTTAGGCTCGAATCCGTTGGAGAAGGTTATTTTGGGAATAGGCCAAGACGTAGCGGTGAATAAGTGGAAAATGGAAGACAAGGACACATGGGTTGCTAGGTTCTTGAACCTTTCTGAAAAGGACTTTAATCAACATGCCAAATGGTTGCGAGCTGCTAACCCAATTGTGAGTTGTGGGGATCTATTATGGGTCCCATTGATCGGAGCAAGAGGATGCGTGCCCTATTGTCCGGCTCTTGTCCTTGGTCAATTTTGCATCATGCAAATTATCCCCGCCACTTTCGGTATGTCAATCTCAACTCTCCCGCACTCAGGAGAAACTGACACTTTACGCCAGTATGTGAACGAATGGCGTACTCCATTTTGCCTTGAGGGACGTACTATTCCTACTCAGCCGACAAAGGAATACTCAGAATGGAGGAGAAACAGGATTAATGGAAATGTTCTGCCCCTCCTAGAGAATAGGAAGCCTATGGAAGAAGAAGGTGAATGCCATGCCAATGCGGAGGTTAGTTATGTGGCTTATGCCCAATTGATGGAGCAATTGCTAGTAGTAAAAGAAGAACGAGATCTGGTGATGAAAGAGAGGGATAATTTGTTGATTGACAAGATGGATTTGGAGCTTAAGATACGTGGATTGGAGAAGCGTGATAGTGAGAATGTACAAATGGACTTTAGAAACCAAAGGATAGCCAATGAAAACTTTAGAAGGAGATTGAAAAGAGAAGTCAACAAAAGGGAGATTTCAAGCGCTTTGGTCTGAGAGAAAGATACAATGATTGGGATTTTGACTGATCGTATCAAAGAGACAACCAGCATAGATGGAGAAAATCAAGTCTTGCGAGCCCGAGTAGCGGTCTTAGAAGCTGAAGTGAAGGTGCAGGAGAAGAAGGTTGCCTTGATGGAGCAGATGGGAGAAGATTCCACCAGCCATCAAGCTTCAAGATGTTGATTTATCTTAATGGTTGCATTGTTTTAATGAGAGCAAGTACTTGGTGGTGTTTTACTTTGGATGTACCTTTTTCAAATGATTGGTCACAATCATATGAATGATGACTATTTCTTCTTCATGGATGGTTACCATTCGCAATTGCTTGACCTTTCCTTAATTTTTGTTGCTTGCTTCAATACCTCTCTTTTTATTTCCCTTTGCATTTTCGGGAATGAATAAAAAGTTCCCTTTGTGATTTCGAGAATGAATTGAAGACAGATAAAGAAATTTATTCATGATTGAGTTTGGATTTTGGAAAAGAAACGTAAGGGGCGGGGACCCTAGCCTTGTTAAGGTTAGGAAAGGCTGTCAATTACGGGATCTTCCATCTTCCATCTTGATCAAGGAACCGTCAATATATGTTTCCCTCTTCCCTTGTGAATGAATAGAAGTTTCCCTAGTCACCTTCGTCAGTGTGATGGTTTGAAGATGGTTTCATGTTCCTTTCCCTCCAAATTTCAAAAGTATCAAGTGAAAGATCGAAAAGGAGCCGGAGATTTGAATAAGCGGAGTGGAGTCCTCAAGGTAGCATTTCTGTCTATTATTATTATTATTCCTAAGAATTTACACCTATCTTTTCTCTTTGTTTTCAGAAAAGTTAAAATAGCTCCCAAGAAAAGAACTATTCCTCAAAAGCTCCACGCTACCAGACTTCAAACACGGAAAATGACGGAACAGGTGGTGACGGATAAGGCATTCGAAACAAGGATAGCAGAATTAGAGGAACAACTTCGCATTACTGGAGAACGGGCCCTCCAAGCTGAAAAAGAGAGGGATGAGGTGATGCATGCTAAGACCCAGATCGCTCCTGAGAGACCAACTCCTGACTATCCACCTGGTTTTTATCCCTCTACCAGTCATGGGATGGAACATATCTCTTCATCTGTTGCTGTGGGTTCGTCCATTTCTCAACCTTTTTCTAGTCAGGGGGTCCAGTGGAAATGACAAAACCCTTTCCTTGGTTCCAACTCATTCACCGCGCCGGCCGTCACGAGTACTGTTGTTAGCAGATTGGGACCAGGGGGCCATCTTTTAATCCTTCTCTTGCTCTCAGTTCTGGCAAGAATCAGGATTACTCCCAATTCCAGTATGTCCAGCCGACTCAAAGCCACCCTACTCAGCTTGCAGTTCCTGAACTTTCAAGAGTTTTATTCCCTAGTGGGAATCAGACCCAACCGCAGGGTTCTTTTGAGCATCCACAAACCATTGGTTTTGGCCCCGTTAAAACAGAAGAGTCCAGTCGTGATAGCTTGAGCCTGCTAGAGGAAAGACTAAGGGCGGTGGAAGGAGCGGACCCCTTTGATCCTATGGGTCCCGCTGATATGTGCATGGTACCAGGAATCACGATGCCCCTGAACTTCAAAATTCTAGAATTTGAGAAGTATACTGGAATTGAATGTCCCAAGACTCATCTCAGGATTTACTGTAACAAAATGTCTGAAGTGATACATAATGAGCCTCTGTTGATTCACCTATTTAGAGAAAGTTTGGCCAGGCATGCTTTGACTTGGTACATGGGTTTGGATAGAATCAAGATTCGGACTTGGAGAGATTTATTTGATGCTTTCCTAAAGCAGTACAAGTTTAATACAGAAGTGGCACCTGACCGTTCTGATTTGCAGAACATGGAGAAGAAGGATAATGAAATGGTGAAGGCTTATGCTCAAAGATGGAGAGAACTGGCTGCGAGGATTTATTCCCCTTTGAATGACAAGGAGCTTGTGTCCATTTTTGTGAATACTTTCAAGTCCCCCTATTACACGTATCTAATTTCCAACCCATCTAGTAGCTTTTCCGACATGGTCCTAGTTGCTGAAAGGGTTGAACAGGGAATTAAGTCAGGAAGGATTATTGTTTCCATGCCAGAGGTAACACCTAAGAAAACACCTATCACGAAGAAAGATGTTAGTTTTGTTTCCCCCCAGCCAACTCATCCAAGACCTTTTTCGATACCTCCATATTACTCCTCGCCAACACCATACCCTTTTTCACCACCACCACCATCACTATATCAACCTACCTTCTTCCCATCGATGCCGGTTGCCAACGTGGCTCCTCAATACCCAGCATCATTTCCACCTTTCCCATCACCTCCACCACAAATGCAGCAACCTACGCAACCAAGACCATATAACCCACCAAAAAACCCAAGCAACCAAAACAATCGCTCGAACCATGAACCGTTACCACCTCTTCCTGTTCCTTTGGGGGAAATCTACAAACACCTTGTAGCGGCAGGGCAAATTGCACCTACTCCAATCCCGCCTCTCCAACCTCCTTACCCAAAATGGTATGACTCGAATGCCAGATGCGCATACCATGTCGGGGCCCCGGGGCACACTCTAGAAAATTGTTTTGCCTTCAAGGGAAAGGTTCATCATTTGATCAAGTGTGGATGGATCTCTTTCGAGGGATTAGCTAAAGGGCCTAACACGACCACCAATCCTCTTCCAAACCATGCCCAGGAGGTGGAGGAGTGAATGTTGTTTCTGTGGAAGAAGTTGTTAACCATTCTTTTTCAGTATGGGGATTACCCCGAAAAGAGCTTTTTTATGCGCTAGTCCAAGGAGGGTATCTTCAACAATCCAAAAATAGCAGTTGTTTATTTTGCCCGAGGGCAAGAAAACATGGAATCCAAGATTGTGCAGTTTTCTTACAGAAGGTGGAACAATTGATAGATTTTGGGGTTATTCAGATGGAGAGGAATATCCAAGGGGCAGAAGAGGTCAGTGTCATTGAGGAGGGTTTTCCCACCCCTTATTCCTTTGAGTACATATCCCAAGCTGGCGTCTCCACCATGGCTCCGCCCAAGCTAGTCTTCAAGTTTGCCCAGAATATTCCTACCAAGGATTTGCACGTCGTCCCTTTCAATTATGGGTACGAAGTTGTCACTACCCCTCCTTTTGTTGCACCAACGGGGCCTGTTATGGGTGAAACTTCTAATATTGGGGGCATGACTCGGAGCGGGAGGTGTTATGTGTTCGAAGAAGTTGAGCAACAAAGGCAAGCCAGAGGAAAAGGTTTGATGTTACCTGAGAAGATAACTGAAAAAGTACAGGAAATGAACAAACCTGTGTCGAAAGACGATGCAACTGAATTTTTGAAGATCATGAAGCAAAGCGAATTTAGTATCATCGAACAGCTGAAGAAGACCCCAGCCCGTATCTCTATCATGGAGTTAATCCTTACTTCAGAACCCCATCGCCAAGCCCTTTTGAAGGTGTTGAATGAAGCCTTCGTAACTAAGGATATTACTGTGGAAGGGGTAGGAAACCTAATTGGGAGAATTCAAGTCGTGAGTAGTATCACCTTTTCTGAAGAAGAGATGGACCCAGCTGGGACCGGTCATAACAAAGCCCTCTACATTACGGTGGAATGCAAGGGCCATGTTGTAGCAAAGGCTTTGATTGACAACGGATCTGCACTGAATGTCCTACCTAAGCATGTCCTTGAACAGTTGCCCATTGATGTATCTCACATGAAGCCAAGTGGGATGATGGCTAGAGCTTTTGATGGCACTATCCGAGAGATCATCGGAAACATTGATTTGGATGTGGTTATTGGCCCCCACACTTTCACTTTAACCTTCCAAGTGATGGAAATCTGACCTGCTTATAGTATGCTTCTTGGACGATCGTGGATCCACTCAGCAGGAGCAGTCCCTTCTTCCTTGCACCAATGCATCAAGTATGTGATGGATGGTGTCCTCGTCACGATAAAAGCGGAGGAAGCTTTGATTTTGGCTAAACATTCTTCTGTGCCCTACATTGAGACTACTGAAACTTTGGAGAGTTCATTCCAAGCTTTTGAGATCGTGAATGCCGATTGGATAAGAGAAGGATCGCCTATTCCTGAGCCTAAGATCTCTAAAACAGCCATAATGACTGCCAAGGTGATGCTGAAGGATGGCTTTCAGTTTGAAAAAGGGCTCGGAGCTAAGTTACAAGGATCGAAGAGCTTTGGAGACCGTTTTGGTTTAGGGTACAAGCCAAGCAAGGCTGATTTTGATAGGGTCTCTAAAGAAAAGAAGGAGAGGCGTCTCGCTAAGTTGTTCGGGCGTGTCGTGCCAAGTACGAAGATGATTATCCCTCACATCAGGGTGACTTTCCCCTTTGCATCCGAGGTCATCAACCAAAGTTCTGTCATGATCGAAGCAACTTCGCACTTCCACATTTGTACTCTTGGAGAAGAAGAACCGTCTCACAGTTCATTCATTTCCGTGAAGAAGTCTGGGGAGTTGGTGGGCAACTGGACCGCTACCGTGCTTCCTGATGTCTCTATGTAATTTCTTTTTTTCAAGACATGCATCCATGGTTTTTTAATTTCCCTAAACGGAGAGAACTCTTTTGTAGAGCTTATGCTCCCTTTTGTCGTATTAATATAACTATGCGGTTTCCTTTCCAAATATCTTTTTGTTTCTTGTATTTTTATTTTCAGGATGAATATTAATTCGGATTGTCTTGATAAACCTTACGTCTTTACTGGTGAAGAGATTATCGCCGCAACAGAGGATGAGTTTGAGATTCCGCATGAGTTAGCTCGTTTGGTAGAGAATTCTGAGAGGAAGATAGTCCCTCACCAGGAGGAATTGGAAGAGATAAACTTGGGGGCAAGCAATGATGATCGGAAAGCTGTCAAAATCGGAACAACCTTGAATTCTGTTCAGAAAGGGAGTTTGATCTCACTCCTCAGAGAGTACGTGGACGTGTTCGCATGGTCATATGAAGATATGCCGGGTCTGGACCCTGATATAGTCGAGCACCGTATTCCGTTGAAGCCCGAGTACAAGCCCGTAAAACAGAAACTCCGGAGGATGCACCCCGATGTTCTTTTGAAAATAAAAGAAGAAGTCACAAAACAATTAGATGCGGGTTTTCTAAGAGTCGCTGAATACCCGGAATGGGTCGCCAATATTGTGCCGGTACCAAAGAAAGATGGGAAAGTTCGCATGTGTGTGGATTTCCGTGATCTTAATCGAACAAGTCCCAAAGATGATTTCCCACTTCCTTATATCGATATCCTAGTAGACAGTGCCGCCCATAATGACATGTTCTCCTTCATGGATGGTTTTTTAGGATATAATCAGATTAAGATGGCTCCTGAAGATAGCGAGAAAATGACCTTCATCACACCTTGGGGAACGTTTTGCTATAAGGTGATGCCCTTCGGTTTGAAGAATGCAGGTGCTACTTACCAACGTGCCGCCGTTACTTTGTTTCATGACATGATGCATAAGGAAGTTGAGATATATGTCGATGACATGATAGCCAAGTCGTGCAAGGCACAAAACCATGTTGACGTCCTAAAGAAAGTATTTGAAAGGTTGAGACAGTTTCAATTACGGTTGAATCCGGCCAAGTGCACCTTCGGAGTGACATCAGGGAAGTTATTAGGGTTTATCGTCAGTAATAGAGGCATAGAAGTAGATCCTGACAAGGTGAAGGCAATTCAAGAGTTACCTTCTCCCAAAACTGAGAAGGAAGTACGGAGCTTCCTAGGGCGTATTAACTATATTGCCCGCTTCATTAGTCAGTTGACACTTACCTGTGAGCCGATGTTCAAAATGTTGAGGAAAAAGGGAGATGCTGAATGGGATGAGGGTTGCCAAAAATCTTTTGAGAAGATCAAGACGTATTTACAGAGTCCTCCAGTGTTGGTCCCTCCAACTCCGGGACGCCCTTTACTTATGTATTTGACGGTCACCGCTAGTGCCATGGGTTGTGTTTTGGGGCAACATGATGAATCAGGGAGACGTGAGCAAGCCATCTACTACCTAAGTAAGAAATTCAATGAATGCGAGATGTGTTATTCCGTGATAGAACAAACTTGTTGCACTTTAGCATGGAGTGCTCGAAGACTCAGGCATTATATGTTATATTACACCACATGGTTGATTTCTCGCATGGATCCTTTGAAGTATATCTTTGAGAAACCATATTTGTCGAGTTGAATTTGTAGATGGCAAGTCTTATTGGCAGAATATGAGATCGTGTATGTGACTCAAAAAGCGGTTAAAGCAAGTGCTCTCGCCGACCACTTGGCTGATCATGCTATGGATGAGTACGAACCATTAAGGTTTGATTTTCCGGATGAAGATATAGTGGTGATTGACGCTGAGCTTAAGGAAAATACAGAGGAAGATGAGTGGTGGACCATGTTCTTCGATGGTGCGGTGAACCTTTCAGGAAAAGGAGTGGGTGCTGTAATCATAGCACCTGATGGACGACAATTCCCAGTGGCTTGCAAATTGAATTTCCCATGTACAAATAACATTGCTGAATATGAGGCATGCATCAGTGGATTAATGGCGGCAATCGATTTGAAGGTGAAGAGATTGGAGATTTTCGGAGACTCCGCCCTTGTTATTTATCAAGCACAAGATTTGTGGCAAACTAGAGATTCAAAGCTGATACCTTACCAAAAATTGCTCACCAAGCTTATAGATGAGTTCGAAGAAACTAAGTTCAATTGGATTGATCGAGAGAAGAATCATTTTGCAGATGCATTAGCTACTCTAGCTTCTATGTTCAAACTAGAATGTGGAATAATGATCCAACCATTGAGAGTAGAAGTGAGAGAAGCTCCGGCATGTTGTGCTTCATTAGAAGATGAGCCAGATGGGAAGCCGTGGTTCCATGACCTAGTACAATTTATCAAGTGTCGAGAATACCCACCGGGGGCAAGTCGGAGTGATAAGAAAACTCTTCAGCGTTTGGCTTTAGATTTCTATCTCGATGGTGAGGTTTTGTATAAGAGAAGGGCGGACGGTACCTTGCTTCGTTGTGTTATTTGTTATGAAGCCAAGAAGATCATGACTGCAATCCATGAAGGAATCTGCGGCATGCATGCCAGTGGGCACATGATGGTAAGGCAGATAATGAGACGGGGTTACTTCTGGCTCACCATGGAACGAGATTGCATTGCATATGTCAGGAAGTGTCACAAATGTCAAATTTTTGCTGATCACATCCATGTCCCTCCTACTCCTCTTTTTAATATGACATCCCCATGGCCTTTCGCAATGTGGGGAATTGACATCATCGGCCAGATTCATCCGAAAGCTTCCAACTGTCACCGATTTATCCTTGTTGCAATCAACTATTTTACAAAGTGGGTTGAAGCTGCCTCTTACCCAAACATCACTCAAAAGACAACCATGCGATTCATCGAGAAGAATATTATCTGCCGCTATGGAGTCCCTGAAACAATCATTACAGATAATGGCACCAATCTAAATGGGAAGCTAATCGACAACCTTTGTAAGCAATGGAGAGTGAAGCACCGAAATTCTTCTCCTTACCGACCAAAGATGAATGGCGCAGTCGAGGCAGCAAACAAGAACTTGAAGAAAATTATGTAGAAAATGGTAGTCACCCATAAGGATTGGCACGACGTGCTTCCTTTTGCTTTGCACGCTTATCGAATCGCAATTCGTACTTCTACAGGGGCAACTCCTTATTCCTTAGTCTACGGCATGGAAGCAGTGATTCCGCTCGAGGTGGAGATCCCTTCTCTTAGAATCTTGGCAGAATCAGAAGTAGAAGAGTCTGATTGGGCGAGAGTGAGGTATGAACAGCTGAATCTAATCTCAGAAAAACGATTGACAGCCATGTGTCATGCTCAATTATATCAGAAGAGGATGGCTAACGCTTATAACAAGAAGGTACGACCTCGCGAGTTCAAGATTGGAGATTTAGTATTGAAGAAGATTCTTCCTCATCAGGAGGACAGTAGAGGAAAGTGGGCCCCTAAGTATGAAGGTCCATATGTGGTCAAGCACGCATTCTCTGGAAACGCTCTAAAGCTTACTAATATGGATGGAGATGATTTACCGAGACCAGTGAACGCTGAATCAGTCAAGATGTACTTTGCCTAGAAACTTGCGGTCTGCATCTCTTTAATCAAAAGACAGGGCTTTATCATGACAAGACAATCTAATATTCATTATGAATTAATAAAATGAGCGTTTTTCCAAAATTGCATATTTAAAATTTCTCATCTTGACCCTGGAGGCAACAGGAAGAAAGCATGGTACCAACGGTCATAGGGAATAGTTCGGATTATAAAGGCGGTATTTAGCCTTACTCCACTAATCAATACTAGTTTTGCAGGAATTTAACCTTTGATTTGCAGAGATAAAGTCCGTGATTGCGATAGCCTCGTCCGGCTATCTTTACAGTTTCAGCATCAGAGTCCGTGATTGCGATAACCTCGTCCGGATATCTTTACAGTTTCAGCATCAGTGTCCGTGATTGCGATAGCCTCGTCCGGATATCTTTACAGTTTCAGCATCAGCGTCCGTGATTGCGATAGCCTCGTCCGGATATCTTTACAGTTTCAGCATCAGCGTCCGTGATTGCGATAGCCTCGCCCGAATATCTTTACAGTTTCAGCATCAGCGTCCGTGATTGCGATAGCCTCGCCCGGATATCTTTACAGTTTCAGCATTAGCGTCCGTGATTGCGATAGCCTCGCCTAGATATCTTGATATTTCTGCATCGTTCGTGACTGCGATAGCCTCGCCTGGATATTTTTATATTTCTGCATCATCCGTGACTGCGATAGCCTCGCCTGGATATCTTTAGCTTTCTGCGTCGTCCGTGACTGCGATAGCCTCGCCCGGATATCTTTACATTTTCAGCATCAACGTCCGAGTGGAGGTAACTTTACATTTAAGCAATTTATATATCCGCAAGCCGTCAGAGTGGAGGTAAGCTCACATTTTGCAATTCACATTTCCGTGTCGTGGTGTCCAAGTGGAACCGTTCCTCTTTCTGCCCTTGACAGGTAATCATGCATTTAGAACATTCGTGGTACTGGGGCAACCATCTTTAATGCTCATCAAAAATTTAGTTACACTTTCTTTTTGATAAGACATTAAAGAGGGGGCAACTGTTGCTACTCGATTTTTGACCACGAACCGTTTAAATTGTTTAGATTTATTTCGCTTTATTTGACCTTTTATCGTTATTTGTTCGAGTCATTTTACCATCGATTTCATTTTTGTTTACCTGATATTGTTTATTTGTTAGCATTGTTATTTTATTTAGTTCGTACGGATGTGTCATTTCCACTCTCTTTTCTTTATTCTCACGCACGGTCAAGCCACTTCCTCGTGTCTCCACTCTCATTTTATTCCCACGTCCGACCAAGCCCGCTCCTACCCATCACCTGATTTTACAATCAATCAACCCATGCTACCTCCCTAATTAAAATGGGTAATTGCCCCATTCGAAGAGGGGGCTGAAAAATTAATCCCTCTCCCTCTCCCGAAATCAATCCCTCTCCTTCATCCAATTAACCGATCACCATCAATAAACCAAATCAATTAACCCATCCGACCACTCAATCCCAAAACCAGCCAACACTGCCCACACCGTAACACCCTCCGCCACCACTGCTCCGACCGCCACACCACTGCACCAGCCAACACTGCCCACACCGTAACACCCTCCGCCACCACTGCTCCAACAACCACACTACTAAATCCAACCCAATCCACCATCAAACCTCCAAACTTATTCAAAATCAATACACCTAAACCGCACATAAACCAAAATCAAGCATCACCTTTCATTCTCTCTCGCAATGCCGATTTATCACCACTGCTCAGGCCACCCACTGCTCCGGCCACCGGGCTCCAGCCCAGCAGCCGTCTGGTTCGTCTTCGCCGCCGCTGCTCCGCTACTTCCGCTTCCTTTCCCGGACCAGCAGCACCTCTGTAATTGCTTGTTCCTTATTTCTCTCGTTTGTTTGTTGTTTTTGCTTGCTTTGCTGTTGTGCTTGTGCTTGTTTTGCAGGGGGTTTCGGGTTGAGGAGAAGGAATGGGTCAGCCGCCGGCGGCTGAAGCAAAGAAGAAGGAATGAGGTTGGAGCCGCCGGCGGCAGAAGAGAAGAAGAAAGAATGTTTGGGTTTTAGGTTTTTGTGTGTGTTTGTTCTTATGGGTTGTTTGTGGGCTTGGGCCGGCTGGGAAGAAAGAAAGGAAGAGAGGATGGGCTGATGTGTGTTAGGCTGGCCCGTTGGGGTTTTATTTATTTATTCGTAGTGTACTCGTGTGCATGCTTGTAATATTTATTTATCTGTTTATATATTTATCTATTCTATGCTACTAACCCATCTGTGATGCAGGTATCCGCTCGAGGAGATTTTTGTTAGTTATTCAATTTGTTATTTGATTGAATGCATGATTGTTTAGAATTGCTAGAATTTAATTAAACCTTTCGCATGAGAATCATTTTTAATCTTAACACCCTTTAATAGTTTCACTTAATCGACCCTTGCTTGAATGAATTAGGTTTAGTAATTACTCAACTTTTATTTTCCTTAAATGCATGAAATTTGAATAGGATTAGTATTAAACATCACGCTTTAATTTAATTACATGATTATTAATTACTAAATTCTTAAAATCCTCTTTATCCGTTAAAACCAAAACGAATAAAATTAATCCAAGAACACTAAACAAAGTAGTAACCAAAACATAGGATTTAAATCTTTTCCAATAACTTAAGTCCCTCTAAAATTATTGGATAGTAAATCACTAAAGAAAATAATCATTTTGAAAGTGGAAAGATAGTAAATTGGGCCTTAAGCCCAACTCTTAGAAAATACTTCCATATTTAATCCCTCTTTTTAGAAATCCCCTCTTAAAATGTGTTTTTTCTTTAATGTTGCATGATCATTTGAATCTAGTAATTAATTATGCTTGTTTCGTGTGCGGCTCCGACCCCACGATCGTTTTAATTCTTGACGAACGTGTTATGTGCGCGGCTTCGACCCCACTCCCCGGTTTTTCTCTTTTCAACGTGTTTTTCTCGCATTCATGAAAATGGTACTTTGCTAGTCTATGCATGCTTAGAACCACCTAGTAAATAGGGTTAATCATGTGCATCGGCCCGATGATGATAGTGATCCATCGTTGTTCACTAGGATCGTCGCTTTGGTAAAGATTAATAAAACGATAGTAATTTCACCAATTTTGCATGTAATCGGACTAATTTTGAACTCGGCTAAATTTAATCGGAATAGGTATGCAACCAACCTTCTTTATCTTTTAGAGGATAAAAAATGTTATTTTCTGTTAAACAACTCGACAATAATTAGGATAAAATCAATCCAATCAACTAAAAAACTAAAGCGACGATTCTCCCCCTGAGGGCCAAATTAATTGTTTTCAACATGATTTTTTAAACACCTCTTTTTAGAACCGGTAACCTTTTTTAGGATGAGACTCGGGTGCCTAACACCTTCCCGAGTCCATAATACGACCCCGAACCATCGTTCTCGGGTTTAGACCCCTTTTATTTGTGCCTTAGCTTTTCTTTTATTTTCTTCCTTTTTCAAACTTTCTAGGTTTCCCTAAACCTTAGAATTAGGGTGGCGACTTCATTGTTATGTGAATTTCTTTACGTCTCGAATTTCGCTCGCGACGGTGCGACAACACCCAAAGAGATGCGGCCCGGTTTGCCTCCAATCCGCGACATAGAGCACCAAATCGATTTTGTGCTGGGTTCGACTATCCCTAACAAACCAGCCTATAGGAGCAACCCAGAGGAGACTAAGGAACTTCAGAGGCAGGTTGATGAGCTCCTTAGCAAGGGATATGTCCGAGAAAGCTTGTCTCCATGCGCCGTTCCAGTGCTTCTAGTGCCAAAGAAAGATGGAACTTGGCGAATGTGTGTTGACTGCCGAGCTGTCAACAAAATTACGGTAAAGTATCGTCACCCCATACCTCGCTTAGATGATATGTTAGATGAGCTTAGTGGTAGTGTAATCTTTTCTAAAATTGATCTCATGAGTGGCTATCATCAAATTAGAATGAAAGAGGGTGATGAATGGAAAACGGCATTTAAAACAAAGTATGGATTGTATGAATGGTTAGTGATGCCGTTTGGATTGACTAATGCCCCAAGTACTTTCTTGAGACTTATGAACCATGTTCTTAGGTGATTCATAGGAAAATTTATTGTTGTATACTTTGATGACATCTTAGTTTACAGCAAATCTTTGCATGATCATGTTTTACACCTTAAGGAGATTTTTCTAACCTTGCGTGAAGAGAAGCTTTATGCTAAACTCTCCAAGTGCTCTTTTGCTTTAGAACAGGTTGAGTTTTTAGGATTTCTTGTGGGCAAGGACGGTGTGAAAGTGGATGAAGCGAAGGTGCAAGCGATCAAGGAGTGGCCTACGCCAAAAACAGCAAGCGATATCCGCTCCTTTTACGGCTTAGCTTCCTTTTATCGTCGTTTCATTCGTGATTTTAGTACTCTTGCTGCCCCACTTAATGACCTAACTAAGAAACATGTTGATTTCAGGTGGGAGGAACCTCAAGAGGTGATGCGAATCCACGCATCTAACTACCGTTACCACCAGCTGGTCCAATGACTCGAGCCAGAGCTAGAAAGCTTCAAGACCGTTTGTCATCTCTCATTCACAAGGAGCTGGAATGTGAGAGGACAAGTGAGGAAGCTGCACTTAGAGAGAAGACACCAAGAGTTGTGAATCTCCTTACATTCACAATGACCGAAGATGATTCTGCCAGAAACGGCACTTGACCGTTTGTCACCAAAACGGCTCTTGTCCGATTCGTTCAAAACGGCTCTTGTCCGTTTCGCTTAAATCGGCACTTGACCGTTTCACTCAGCCATTGCCGTTTCACTCATCTGTCTCGCGTGCCGATTGCTCAAAACGGCTCCTGCCCGTTTCGCGTGTCCAGAAGCGCGCGTTGACTGAAGTTCAAGTTGTTGACTTTAATTATTTTAGCTTAATTAGTTAATTAGACAGTTTTAATTAGTTAAGTTATCTTCCTATTTTGGAAGTCCTACTTCTATTCCTATTTGGTTTACTATTAGGGTTTGTTTGTAACCTATATAAGGAACCACTTGGCTACTTTATTAAGTTGGCTGTTATTTGATAAATTGAGTTAATCTCTTCAATCTCCGCCCCTTGTTCAAGTTGGTTGAACCTTGTTCTTCTTGAGTCCGCAATACTTGAGTCGTATACAAGTAAATCTTGGAATTGTATTATTGTGTCGTTTATCTTAGTGTGATTCTCACATTGTTGAGTCTAGTCCTAAGAACTCGATTCAAGATCCTTGACTTGAAATCGATTAGGGCTCTTAGCACAGGTTAGCTAAGTGGTCTAAGCTCGTACTCGTCGAGTTATCTATTTCCGCAGGAAATCCGTCTTTGAACAAAGATCAAAATTGGTGCTACGCATCCTAAGGAACCAGGATCGTATCAAGAGGCCGCATTCCAAGCGTTGAAGGACAAGCTGTCCAACGCACCCGTGTTAGCCCTACCCGACTTTGACAAGCCGTTTGAGTTGGAGTGCGACGCAAGTGGAATCGGTATAGGTGCTGTTTTGATGCAAGAGAAGAAGCCAATAGCCTTCTTTAGTGAGAAGCTCAAGGATGCCCAGCTGCATTATCCGACATATGACAAAGAGCTTTATGCGCTAGTTAGGGCTTTCGAGGTTTGGCAACACTACTTGATGCCGACGGAATTTGTGGTACACACCGACCACTTGAGCCTCAAATACCTAAAGGGACAAGGGAAGTTGAATAGGAGACATGCCGTGTGGCTGGAGTTCTTGGAAGCTTTCCCTTATCACATCAAGTACAAGGAAGGAAAAGACAATGTTGTAGCTGACGCATTGTCTAGGAGGTATGCCTTGATCTCTTCGTTAAGTGTCAAATTTTTAGGGTTTTCTCAAATAATTCCACTCCACCCTACTGATTTGGATTTTGGTGAGATCTATAAGACTTGTGATTCCATGGCTGATGTGAAATTTTATACGCATGATAACTATCTGTTTCGGCGCAAGCGCCTTTGCATTCCTAAGTGTTCTTTGCGTGAATTACTTGTGCATGAATCACATAGTGGTGGATAGATGGGCCACTTTGGCATTAATAAAACCTATGACATGCTGAAATCACACTTTTATTGGCCTAAGATGCGACGTGATGTTGTGTGTGTGATTGCTAGATGTGTAGTTTGCCAAAGGGCAAAATCTCGGTTAGCTAGTCATGGTGAGTTTATGCCGCTACCCGTACCTTCCCAACCTTGGACCGATCTGTCCATGGACTTCATTGTAGGCTTACCTAAATCTTGGGATGGTATATTTGTTGTTATGGATCGGTTTTCCAAAATGGCACACTTTTTGCCTTGTAAAAATACTAATGATGCGTCTCAGGTTGCTAATATATTCTTTAGAGGGGTAGTCCGCCTCCATGGTATGCCTATTAGTATTGTTAGTGACCGTGATGGAAGATTTTTGAGCCACTTTTGGCGAGTGTTGTGGAGTCACCTTGGAACTAAATTGCTGTATTCGACTTCTTGTCACCCTCAAACCGACGGCCAAACTGAGGTAGTTAACCGTACTGTAGGGTCCCTTTTACGCTCTTTAGTTACTAAACATGTGTCTAAATGGACTGATCATTTGCCTTTCATGGAGTTTGCTTATAATCGTTCAATCCATTCTACTACAAATTGTTCACCTTTTGAAGTAGTTTATGGCTTTAATCTGATTACTCCCATGGATTTGACCCCTTTGCCTTTGAGTGATGTTTCTAACTTAGATGGACAGCAGAGGGCAGAACACATTAAGAAGATACATGAGAAGGCTAAGGCGAACATTGAGAGCACGAATTAGCGCCTAGTGCGGAAGCGCAATGAAGGCCGCAAGACCACGTCTTTTCAAGTTGGCGATTGGGTGTGGCTGCACCTACGACATGAGAGGTTTCTAGAGAAGAAGAAAGGAAAATTAGCCCCACGAGGAGATGGCCCGTTTCAGATTGTTGAGAAGATCAACAACAACGCCTACCGCCTTGACCATCCAAGTGAGTATGTTCGATTCATGGAACCTTTAATATTTCTGACTTACGGTTGTTTGATGCAGGTGATGAGGATGTTGCTGATCTGGATTCGAGGGCGAATCCTTCTCGAGATGGAGGGGATGATACGATCCCAGCCAGAGCCAATTCTAGTGACGCGCCCACAGGCGCAACCACCCGCGCCAAGGCCCGAGCCTTGGAGGATGCAGCCGCGAGCCTCCCATTGCCGCCCACGGGCCCGATCACTCGTGCCAGGGCCCAAGCCCTACAAGTGAGGCTCAGTAGCCTCATCCACATGGAACTGAAGGCAGAGACAGCCTCGGAGGAAGCCAACCAGCGCGCTCCCCAGTCGCGCCTTGTAACCCTAATCCGCACCGCGTCCGCGCCTACGGATGGCCTACACATGGCCACCTCGGACCTTTAGGTCCACCAGCGCCCTTCTCCCATTTTTGACCAGGCCATGATAATTTATAATACAAGAGAGGAGTCCAGGCCAAAAATCAGGAGAAACGCCCGAAGGATTTGGGATAGGCCCAAATCACAAGCCCGCATTGGACAGCGAAAGCCACTACCGAGCCTTTTGACGATTGCATCATATTTCCTCACACAATATTCCGCCCAGCACTTCATCTTTGTGTTAGGAAGTTTCCCTCCAAATATCAGTGGGAACGCTTGAGGGAATAAGGAAAACGCCTTGTTTCCTTAAAACGTGATTCGGCGGACCCGCAAGCAAAGCCACTTGGGCCATTTGACCTAAACGGCGGCGTCTGCACCTCTATCCTTATTATTAGAATTTATTTATGTTATTTTAGGGTTTTGGAACTTATTTGGAAGGGTGTCTAGATGAACAATAAGTATATAACTTCAATACCCAACAAACCCTCTCAAGAACTTGCTTGAGCAACCTTGTTACAAAGTAAAGAAGATGAAGTGCTGGTTTTAAGAACCCTAAATTACCTAGGTTACTCTATTGATTTGGCCAAAGAGAATATCATCAAAATCAAAGGCAAGTGCTGAAATGAAATGTTTGCACTTTAAATACTAAAACCTAACAATGGGTAAATACCCTTACACCCCTAGACAAAAGGGGCTTGGCCTTGGCAGCAATGAAGATGGGCTTGGAGGATGGGCTTCGGCCAAACAGAAGGGAGTCTTGGCCTAGACAGTAGGTTCGGCCTAGACGGGAGTCTTGGCCTAGACCGAAGGTTTGCCCTAGACAGCAGTATTGGCCTAGACGGAAGGCAAGACAAGAGAAATGAGCTGGAGCCTTTAAGCTCATATCATCCCATCCCCCTTTGAAGAGATTCGTCCTCGAATCTAAGCTTTGGAGGGTGGGGGGTTCTGAAAGTGGAGTGAGAGTCGTTAAGCTCATATCATCCCCTCTGCCTTGGAGGAGATTCGACCTCGAATCTAGAGACTCAATTCCTTGCTCGGCCGAACGGGTCAAGGCATGCTCACAGCTTGTGGATACACGCGGAAACCTCAAACTACACCTTTTGGGGAATATAGGCCAAGGTGGAGGCCTTCCGCGGGGAAGATAAGCAGGCGCGGATGGGAAACAGCCAAGAACAATCATGGATTGGCCACAACGGGGAAAGGAGGTGACTCGGGCCAAGTTTAAACTCCTAGAAGTGGGAGGGACCGTGAGGCCACTTGAAGGTACCTCAAATGGAAAGAAGTGTGCACTGCCCATGTGCCCAAAACCAAGGAAAAATGGGTCCATAAATCTATGCCTAGGAACCCTCGGAATGATGGAGAAGGCATTACCCAAGGACTGAAATGTGCACTGCAACGCAAGGCAATGAGCGACTGTCTTATAACAATCTGAAGTAGACTCATCCGAAACCAGTAACTTCTCCTCAAATGGAGTCAACTCAACATTAACAAGTGATGGTGATTCGGCCGGATCCCTACTAGAACCAATCGACACTAAACTCTCCTCATGCGGGTTGTTTGGTACACACTCCAAAGGCACTCTATTGTTCGGATAAACATCACACAAATGCCCCTTTCTTGTGCAAGTGGTACAAAAGAGATCTCTTGCGCGAGAGGAAGGCAAGGAAGGGCCAATAGGAGGGGGAGAAGGAGATACCTCAACCAGGCTGGACCTTGAAATAATTGTCTCTACTTGGCATTGAAATTCAGCCACTGCATCAACAAGATGTGCTTGATAGTGCTCGCGGTGATAAGGAGCCGTGAGGGCATGAGGTGCTCGATCAATGACAAATGTAGTGGGTCCGTGGCCACGGCTAGGAGTGGGAGGAACTGATCGGTGTGTAGGAGGAGACGGGGTCCTACGGTCAAGGTGGGGGGGCTGCTCAACATGATACCAAGATGCGTGGCTAGTAGGAGCAACCCTTAAATGCGGCGGCACGTAGGAAGACATAGAAAATTTCCTACAAAAGGAAACACAAAAACAGTAGATAGAAAACAAGGGGTTAAGCTCTCCCTCACGTGTTTGTCACTTTTAAATACTCACACTTTTCTCTCACACTCTTATCTCAATCGCAAACCAGACACCAAAGCAAGAAAGACTCTACGAATCAACTAGGGTTTAAGGAATGCAAGACAACCAAGGTAAGAAAGAAAGGCAAGGAAAGCCGCACTATTGCCCAAGGAAAAATGGATTTAATTTGGGCAGTAAATGGACTTAGAGAAGAGTAGTAACGTGTGGAAACAAACTAGAAAATAGCCAAAACACAAGCTACTCAAGAAGAAAAGAAAGAACGAACACAAAAAGGGTGTAAAAGAAAATGCAAAAAGTAAGGCCGAAGTTGTGTTCTTCACACCAATGATTCTTCTAAAACTGTTGTAAGTCACTTCAAATGCACACACACAAGTAGTCTCTTGCTTTTGACTCAATTGCTTATCTTTTTTTTTCTTTTTTTTGAATTAGGGATTTGATTACTCTTTTAATCCCACTCTTTTCTGTTTTTAAATTGAGTGAAGAGAACTCACTTGTATGACATGTATCCTTTGAATAAGAAGTGAAAGACAAGTAGTTTGGTCATTTAAAAACTTATCACTAAATGCCAAAATATTTGCTAACATGCACACAAGTTTTTCACTAAAATGCACCTACTGTTTTGCTAAGACGCACCAAAGTGTGTGGCAAGCAAGTCAGCTTGTATGACAATGAGTTAGGCAAAGTGTATGACAAGCAAGCTAAGTGTAAGGATGCAAATTAGGGCCGGCCTTGTGAGGGATAAGTGTGGTGAGCAAGCTGAAATGGTTGGCTCACAATGAATGAAAAATACTTAGCTCACAAAGGAGTGATGTGGCCGGCTAGGAGAAGAGACCTAAAATGTGGGACTCTAGCTAGAAAACAAGCAAGTCCACATGGCTCTCATTGCCACCATAGGAAGCTCCAATAAATCAGCAGCAATTACACTTAAGAAGAAGCAAATTCGTCCATTTTGATGCACACAAACACAAAAAAATTCAGCAAATGTGTTCTTCCGAAAATCAGCACACTAAAAGACAACAATTTCCTCAAGAACATCAGAATTTCCGAACTTGATTTAAATCATTCCTATGGTTGAAAATAATGGTTTAACCATAGATATGAAAGGAAAAGAAGTTTGAACCATGGGAACACAAGGAAAAAGTGTTTGAGCAATTTAGGGGAATGGGTGTGAAAATGGAGAAAAACAGAAATTTTGCCACACAAAAACAAAGAAGTTCTATGGTAGAGAAGGTGCTTCTAACAATAGAAATGATGAGGAGAACAAGAAAAACCAACCTAGAGGACAGCTGGAGCTCCGCTACCACTTGATAAGAGCTCGACTTCGATTCGGAGATGAAACCGTGAGATGAAGGCAACAAGGATCTAGTCTCCTTTAGGAGGTGGTAAACACATGGATAATTGGTGTTTGGGTGGATGGATGGATCCGGATATGTATGGAGTTTAAGGGCAGCGACAATAGATGGAATAATGGAGAAGATAACGTCGCTAGAAGGAGTGCGGATTGTGCAGCGGATTAATGGATGAAAAGGAGAGTGTTTAGATGAACAATAAGTATATAACTTCAATACCCAACAAACCCTCTCAAGAACTTGCTTGAGCAACCTTGTTACAAAGTAAAGAAGATAAAGTGCTGGTTTTAAGAACCCTAAATTACCTAGGTTACTCTACTGATTTGGCCAAAGAGAATATCATCAAAATCAAAGGCAAGTGCTGAAATGAAATGTTTGCACTTTAAATACTAAAACCTAACAATGGGTAAATACCCTTACACCCCTAGACAAAAGGGGCTTGGCCTTGGCAGCAATGAAGATGGGCTTGGAGGATGGGCTTCGGCCAAACAGAAGGGAGTCTTGGCCTAGACAGTAGGTTCGGCCTAGACGGGAGTCTTGGCCTAGACCGAAGGTTTGCCCTAGACAGCAGTCTTGGCCTAGACGGAAGGCAAGACAAGAGAAATGAGCTGGAGCCGTTAAGCTCATATCATCCCATCCCCCTTAGAAGAGATTCGTCCTCGAATCTAAGCTTTGGAGGGTGGGGGGTTCCGAAAGTGGAGTGAGAGTCTTTAAGCTCATATCATCCCCTCCGCCTTGGAGGAGATTCGACCTCGAATCTAGAGGCTCAATCCCTTGCTCGGCTGAACGGGTCAAGGCATGCTCACAGCTTGTGGATACACGCGGAAACCTCAAACTACACCTTTTGGGGAATATAGGCCAAGGTGGAGGCCTTCCGCGGGGAAGATAAGTAGGCGCGGATGGGAAACAGCCAAGAACAATCATGGATTGGCCACAACGGGGAAAGGAGGTGACTTGGGCCAAGTTGAAACTCCTAGAAGTGGGAGGGACCATGAGGCCACTTGAAGGCACCTCAAATGGAAAGAAGTGTGCGCTGCCCATGTGCCCAAAACCAAGGAAAAATGGGTCCATAAATCTATGCCTAGGAACCCTCAAAATGATGGAGAAGGCATTACCCAAGGACTGAAATGTGCACTGCAACGCAAGGCAATGAGCGGCTGTCTTATGGCAATCTGAAGTAGACTCATCCGAAACCAGTAACTTCTCCTCAAATGGAGTCAACATAACCTTAACAAGTGATGGTGATTCGGCCGGAACCCTACTAGAACTAATCGACACTAAACTCTCCTCATGCGGGTTGTTTGGTACAAACTCCAAAGGCACTCTATTGTTCGGACAAACATCACACAAATGCCCATTTCTCGTGCAAGTGGTACAAAAGAGATCTCTTGCGCGAGAGGAAGGCATGGAAGGGCAAATAGGAGGGGGAGAAGGAGATACCTCAACCCGGCTGGACCTTGAAATAATTGTCTCTACTTGGCATTGAAATTCAGCCACTGCATCAACAAGATGCGCTTGATAGTGCTCGCGGTGATAAGGAGCCGTGAGGGCATGAGGTGCTCGATCAATGACAAATGTAGTGGGTCCGTGGCCACGGCTAGGAGTGGGAGGAACTGATCGGTGTGTAGGAGGAGACGGGGTCCTATGGTCAAGGTGGGGGGGCTGCTCAACATGATACCAAGATGCGTGGCTAGTAGGAGCAACCCTCAAATGCGGCGGCACGTAGGAAGACATAGAAAATTTCCTACAAAAGGAAACACAAAAACAGTAGATAGAAAACAAGGGGTTAAGCTCTCCCTCACGTATTTGTCACTTTTAAATACTCACACTTTTCTCTCACACTCTTATCTCAATCGCAAACCAGACACCAAAGCAAGAAAGAATCTACGAATCAACTAGGGTTTAAGGAATGCAAGACAACCAAGGTAAGAAAGAAAGGCAAGGAAAGCCGCACTATTGCCCAAGGAAAAATGGATTTAATTTGGGCAGTAAATGGACTTAGAGAAGAGTAGTAACGTGTGGAAACAAACTAGAAAATAGCCAAAACACAAGCTACTCAAGAAGAAAAGAAAGAACGAACACAAAAAGGGTGTAAAAGAAAATGCAAAAAGTAAGGCCGAAGTTGTGTTCTTCACACCAATGATTCTTCTAAAAATGTTGTAAGTCACTTCAAATGCACACACACAAGTAGTCTCTTGCTTTTGACTCAATTGCTTATCTTTTTTTTTCTTTTTTTTGAATTAGGGATTTGATTACTCTTTTAATCCCACTCTTTTCTGTTTTTAAATTGAGTGAAGAGAACTCACTTGTATGACATGTATCCTTGGAATAAGAAGTGAAAGACAAGTAGTTTGGTCATTTAAAAACTTATCACTAAATGCCAAAATATTTGCTAACATGCACACAAGTTTTTCACTAAAATGCACCTACTGTTTTGCTAAGACGCACCAAAGTGTGTGGCAAGCAAGTCAGCTTGTATGACAATGAGTTAGGCAAAGTGTATGACAAGCAAGCTAAGTGTAAGGATGCAAATTAGGGCCGGCCTTGTGAGGGATAAGTGTGGTGAGCAAGCTGAAATGGTTGGCTCACAATGAATGAAAAATACTTAGCTCACAAAGGAGTGATGTGGCCGGCTAGGAGAAGAGACCTAAAATGTGGGACTCTAGCTAGAAAACAAGCAAGTCCACATGGCTCTCATTGCCACCATAGGAAGCTCCAATAAATCAGCAGCAATTACACTTAAGAAGAAGCAAATTCGTCCATTTTGATGCACACAAACACAAAAAAATTCAGCAAATGTGTTCTTCCAAAAATCAGCACACTAAAAGACAACAATTTCCTCAAGAACATCAGAATTTCCGAACTTGATTTAAATCATTCCTATGGTTGAAAATAATGGTTTAACCATAGATATGAAAGGAAAAGAAGTTTGAACCATGGGAACACAAGGAAAAAGTGTTTGAGCAATTTAGGGGAATGGGTGTGAAAATGGAGAAAAACAGAAATTTTGCCACACAAAAACAAAGAAGTTCTATGGTAGAGAAGGTGCTTCTAACAATAGAAATGATGAGGAGAACAAGAAAAACCAACCTAGAGGACAGCTGGAGCTCCGCTACCACTTGATAAGAGCTCGACTTCGATTCGGAGATGAAACCGTGAGATGAAGGCAACAAGGATCTAGTCTCCTTTAGGAGGTGGTAAACACATGGATAATTGGTGTTTGGGTGGATGGATGGATCCGTATATGTATGGAGTTTAAGGGCAGCGACAATAGATGGAATAATGGAGAAGATAACGTCGCTAGAAGGAGTGCGGATTGTGCAGCGGATTAATGGATGAAAAGGAGAGTGTTTAGATGAACAATAAGTATATAACTTCAATACCCAACAAACCCTCTCAAGAACTTGCTTGAGCAACCTTGTTACAAAGTAAAGAAGATGAAGTGCTGTTTTTAAGAACCCTAAATTACCTAGGTTACTCTACTGATTTGGCCAAAGAGAATATCATCAAAATCAAAGGCAAGTGCTGAAATGAAATGTTTGCACTTTAAATACTAAAACCTAACAATGGGTATATACCCTTACACCCCTAGACAAAAGGGGCTTGGCCTAGACGGAAGGCAAGACAAGAGAAATGAGCTGGAGCCGTTAAGCTCATATCATCCCATCCCCCTTAGAAGAGATTCGTCCTCGAATCTAAGCTTTGGAGGGTGGGGGGTTCCGAAAGTGGAGTGAGAGTCTTTAAGCTCATATCATCCCCTCCGCCTTGGAGGAGATTCGACCTCGAATCTAGAGGCTCAATCCCTTGCTCGGCTGAACGGGTCAAGGCATGCTCACAGCTTGTGGATACACGCGGAAACCTCAAACTACACCTTTTGGGGAATATAGGCCAAGGTGGAGGCCTTCCGCGGGGAAGATAAGTAGGCGCGGATGGGAAACAGCCAAGAACAATCATGGATTGGCCACAACGGGGAAAGGAGGTGACTTGGGCCAAGTTGAAACTCCTAGAAGTGGGAGGGACCGTGAGGCCACTTGAAGGCACCTCAAATGGAAAGAAGTGTGCGCTGCCCATGTGCCCAAAACCAAGGAAAAATGGGTCCATAAATCTATGCCTAGGAACCCTCAGAATGATGGAGAAGGCACTACCCAAGGACTGAAATGTGCACTGCAACGCAAGGCAATGAGCGGCTGTCTTATGGCAATCTGAAGTAGACTCATCCGAAACCAGTAACTTCTCCTCAAATGGAGTCAACTCAACCTTAACAAGTGATGGTGATTCGGCCGGAACCCTACTAGAACTAATCGACACTAAACTCTCCTCAAGCGGGTTGTTTGGTACACACTCCAAAGGCACTCTATTGTTCGGACAAACATCACACAAATGCCCCTTTCTCGTGCAAGTGGTACAAAAGAGATCTCTTGCGCGAGAGGAAGGCAAGGAAAGGCCAATAGGAGGGGGAGAAGGAGATACCTCAACCCGGCTGGACCTTGAAATAATTGTCTCTACTTGGCATTGAAATTCAGCCACTGCATCCACAAGATGCGCTTGGTAGTGCTCGCAGTGATAAGGAGCCGTGAGGGCATGAGGTCCTCGATCAATGACATATGTAGTGGGTCCGAGGCCACGGCTAGGAGTGGGAGGAACTGATCGGTGTGTAGGAGGAGACGGGGTCCTACGGTCAAGGTGGGGGGGCTGCTCAACATGATACCAAGATGCGTGGCTAGTAGGAGCAACCCTCAAATGCGGCGGCACGTAGGAAGACATAGAAAAATTCCTACAAAAGGAAACACAAAAACAGTAGATAGAAAACAAGGGGTTAAGCTCTCCCTCACGTGTTTGTCACTTTTAAATACTCACACTTTTCTCTCACACTCTTATCTCAATCGCAAACTAGACACCAAAGCTAGAAAGACTCTACGAATCAACTATGGTTTAAGGAATGCAAGACAACCAAGGTAAGAAAGAAAGGCAAGGAAAGCCGCACTATTGCCCAAGGAAAAATGGATTTAATTTGGGCAGTAAATGGACTTAGAGAAGAGTAGTAACGTGTGGAAACAAAGTAGAAAATAGCCAAAACACAAGCTACTCAAGAAGAAAAGAAAGAACGAACACAAAAAGGGTGTAAAAGAAAATGCAAAAAGTAAGGCCGAAGTTGTGTTCTTCACACCAATGATTCTTCTAAAAATGTTGTAAGTCACTTCAAATGCACACACACAAGTAGTCTCTTGCTTTTGACTCAGTTGCTTATCTTTTTTTAATTTTTTTTTTAATTAGGGATTTGATTATTCTTTTAATCCCCCTCTTTTCTGTTTTTAAATTGAGTGAAGAGAACTCAATTGTATGACATGTATCCTTGGAATAAGAAGTGAAAGACAAGTAGTTTGGTCATTTAAAAACTTATCACTAAATGCCAAAATATTTGCTAACATGCACACAAGTTTTTCACTAAAATGCACCTACTGTTTTGCTAAGACGCACCAAAGTGTGTGGCAAGCAAGTCAGCTTGTATGACAATGAGTTAGGCAAAGTGTATGACAAGCAAGCTAAGTGTAAGGATGCAAATTAGGGCCGGCCTTGTGAGGGAGAAGTGTGGTGAGCAAGCTGAAATGCTTGGCTCACAATGAATGAAAAATACTTGGCTCACAAAGGAGTGATGTGGCCGGCTAGGAGAAGAGACCTAAAATGTGGGACTCTAGCTAGAAAACAAGCAAGTCCACATGGCTCTCATGGCCACCATAGGAAGCTCCAATAAATCAGCAGCAATTACACTTAAGAAGAAGCAAATTCGTCCATTTTGATGCACACAAACACAAAAAAATTCAGCAAATGTGTTCTTCCAAAAATCAGCACACTAAAAGACAACAATTTCCTCAAGAACATCAGAATTTCCGAACTTGATTTAAATCATTCCTATGGTTGAAACCAATGTTTTAACCATAGATATGAAAGGAAAAGAAGTTTGAACCATGGGAACACAAGGAAAAAGTGTTTGAGCAATTTAGGGGAATGGGTGTGAAAATGGAGAAAATAGAAATTTTGCCACACAAAAATAAAGAAGTTCTATGGTAGAGAAGGTGCTTCTAACCATAGAAATGATGAGGAGAACAAGAAAAACCAACCTAGAGGACAGCTGGAGCTCCGCTACCACTTGATAAGAGCTCGACTTCGATTCGGAGATGAAACCGTGAGATGAAGGCAGCAAGGATCTAGTCTCCTTTGGGAGGTGGTAAACACATGGATAATTGGTGTTTGGGTGGATGGATGGATCCGGATTTGTGTGGAGTTTAAGGGCAGCGGCAATAGATGGAATAATGGAGAAGATAACGTCGCTAGAAGGAGTGCGGATTGTGCAGCGGATTAATGGATGAAAAGGAGAGTGTTTAGATGAACAATAAGTATATAACTTCAATACCCAACAAACCCTCTCAAGAACTTGCTTGAGCAACCTTGTTACAAAGTAAAGAAGATGAAGTGCTGGTTTTAAGAACCCTAAATTACCTAGGTTACTCTACTGATTTGGCCAAAGAGAATATCATCAAAATCAAAGGCAAGTGCTGAAATGAAATGTTTGCACTTTAAATACTAAAACCTAACAATGGGTAAATACCCTTACACCCTTAGACAAAGGGGCTTGGCCTTGGCAGCAATGAAGATGGGCTTGGAGGATGGGCTTCGGCCAAACAGAAGGGAGACTTGGACTAGACCGAAGGTTTGCCCTAGACAGCAGTCTTGGCCTAGACGGAAGGCAAGACAAGAGAAATGAGCTGGAGCCTTTAAGCTCATATCAGTTGGCGTGCACACAAGTCACCCAACCGTATCGGGTCTTCACGTTGCTCTCTTCCTCCCTTAGTGCTTTCAAGAGTAAGGCCATCGTTCCCTTGCTCCGAGTGTGATAATGGTGAGGTGCTGTGCTCGTATCACCAACCACCTTGCCATCCCACTACACCGAGCCAACGCATACGTGCCACCATTCCATGACAGACCGAGACCACACCCACACAACCCACAACCCCATATGGCCATGGCGTATGAGCATGCCAATGGTGACCCCTGCTTTGACTATGAGGACAATCATGAGCCAAGGGGCCGACGACACCATGAAGAGAGAGTGGATATCAACCTCTCTAATCTTAAGATCTCCATTCCGTCATTCGAGGGTAGGAATGACCCGGTTGCATTTTATGAATGGGAGGGCAAAGTTGAGAGGATATTTGCTTGTTACAATTATGCGAAGGAGAAAAGGGTTAAGGTTGCTATTGTGAAATTTACAGGTATGGAAACCCAATGGTGGGATAGAGTCATTGCCAATCGGCGGATGGAAGGAGTTCCTCCCATAGCCACTTGGGATGAATTAAAATATGGGATGCGAAGAAGATTCGTTCCAAGTTATCACAATAGGGATCTTCACCAACGGCTGCAACGCTTGTACCAAGGAACTAAGACCGTGAGTGAGTACTTCCATGAAATGCAAACTTGTCTTATGCGCGCCAACGTGGATGAGAGTGTAGAAGCTACAATGGCCCGATTCTTGAGCGGATTGCATAAGGACATAGCATACTAGCTGGATATCCAAACATACAACACCTTGGATGAGATGTTCCACTTAGCGCTAAAAAATGAGAGGCAAGTACATTCAAAACCGAGATCTTCCTTCACTTCTTCTTCTACTCAATTCAAGCCTTCGTGGCAATCTTCTTCTTATACCCCAAAACAGAACCTAGACACCAAAAAAAACCCCTTCACACCTAAACGAAACACCTTCCCAACCTCCAAACCCAACACGACCTCTACACTAAAACCTATCCCAAATACAACCCGCACCCTTACTAGGACCATTGAGTGCTTCAAATGCGGAGGAAAGGGACACATGAGGGCCGAATGCCCCAATAGGATGACTATGGTGATTCGTGATAGCGGGGAAGTGGTGAGTGAGGATGAAGATGGGGAAGTAAGCCGTGAGGAAGATTCGGTTGATGTTTGTGATGATATTGATGATGGTGATGGTTACGCTTGTGTTGCGGACCCTCAATGTTTAGTTATTCATCGGGCCTTGAGTGTCAAGGCAAAGGAGGATGATTCAGCGCTAGAGCAACGGACAAACTTATTTCACACCCGCGACATCTCCAATGGCTTGACAATTTCCATCATTGTTGGTAATGGAAGTTGCATGGATGTTGCTAGCTCCCTCCTCGTTCATTGTTTGGCTTTGACTATGACTAGACATCTGCACCCCTATGTCCTCAATTGGTTTAATGATGGGAGCTCCATCAAGGTCACTCGGCAAGTCATTATTCCTTTCACCATTGGTGCATATATAGATGAAAGGATTTGTGATGTGGCGCCTATGCACTCCAGCCACCTCCTTCTTGGCTTTCCTTGGCAATTTGATAGACGAGCCATCCATGATGGATTTCACAACACTTACAAGTTGGAGCATCTCGGCAACAAGTTTCTTATTCCCCCATTGCCTCTGCACCAAGTTTATGAGGACCAACTTAAGTTGGAGAAGGCTTACGCTACTTTTGACATCACTTCCAAACTAGTAAAGAGAGATGAGTGGTGTGGAGTGAAGAAAATAAGTAGAGGGAAAGAGGAAAACTGCGGGCATGAAAAAAGAGAGCATGCCCCGAGTGGAGTGAAAAATGTGAGGTGTGAGAATGAGGAAAACAGCATGCAAGAAAAAAGTGAGCTTGCATTGAGGGGAAAAACACAGCTTGAAAACATCAAGCAAGATAGTGAGGAGCCGAGGGCACCTAGAGTGAAAAGTGAGTTTATTTGCGAGAGGAAAGGATGTGAGGCATGCGTTGATCTTACGGAGGCCTTGTGATACGATCACGCCCACGTCTACAAGGCCCGAACGAACCCGAACTCGACCAATTGTGAAGACACGTTCTAGGATACCTTTTACCCTTCAAATGGGCTTGGAAGCCCATCAAAATGACAAGGAAATTCGTCCATCTTAGAAGGAAGGAGAAGGAAGAGCTCATTAAGGGCATTATGGTCTCAAATGGCCTAATATGTAATAACTATAAGTAGTTCAATTCTTGCATATTTTCAATGGAGCTTTGATGATGAATATTGATTGAGAGAATTCTCCTTATTCATCCGGGGCTCAATATTGGTGTTTGCCTTGGTTTGGAAAGCCGTGGCTTAAGTCAATCGAAAACAATAAATTTCCATCTTTGTGTAATCGGTTATTACTTCGTATTTGTGAGCGATTGAGTGTATATTTGAGTGTTCATCTTTGGACGGTTTGTGTTTGTTGAATGTGAGAGTATTCTGCCCGTGTATTCAAGTATTCATCAAGCATATCTCAAGTGTTCAATCGATCGTTGTTCAAGCAATCATCTCTAATCTCCATCCGCATTCATCCGGGTATTATCTTGTATTTTGTGTGTTTATTCCTTGTATCATTTCCGCTGCGTGTCTCCATATTTCCTACTATTTCCTTATTGATTTGTGTCATAAGCTCATTGCGCTCGATCCTCCATTCGTTACATACCATTCGGCCTTCACATCGGAGGTTGGATCGTATCAAGTGGTAGCGGAGCTTATCAAGTGGTAGCGGAGCTCTAGCCGCTCTTGAGTTGCTCTTCGTTCCAGTCCAGTCTAAGTTCATCTTCGTGTCTGTCCAATTTTCATATGTTCCCCTACTCATAAAAATCTGAAATTTTGTGTCAACAAACTTCCATTTGTGGGTAACATTTTTCGTTTTTTAATAGTTTTGAAATTCGGAGTAAATTGTGGTCTAATAATTCAAAACATAAAAGCGTGCAGGTTGATCCGAGAGAGTCATGTCTTGATGTTCATCTTGAGTCTTCTTGCTCAGACCCTATTGAGGACGAACCAAAAGCCTCTTGAATATCTCCACAATCATTTTTCTTGAATTTTCAAGTGTTGAGAACAAAAGTCCCTAGTTGAATACCCAAAGTCAAAGTAGTGAAATAAAAGTCTACTACAAATCTTCCTTTTTTCCTAAATTCTAGGGTACAACTTGTGTATCTTCCAAGTCCTGGATTTTATTCAATATATTCAGATACACTCTTTGAAAAAAATCAGAAGATTAATCTCTGAGTCAAAAAAAGAAAAAAGAAAAAAGAAAAAAACATTTTTTTTCAAGTCTTCATTTCCTTCGTCCTTCATCCTTCATTTCTTCTTCTGTCCAAGTCATCCCACTCCCTTCCTCTCCTAGAATCTTGTACTAACATCAAAAATCTTTCACTTCTGGTCATAAAATTTTTATCTAGTGTCCCAAATGTCTTGAGTCTTAAACACTTGTCCATGAAAATACAAAACACAAATTCGGAGTCACTATTCACAGTGAAAATCAAGTAAATTTCAGCAAGTGTATTCTTGAGTCTTGTTTCATCTTGAGTCATTCTTTTGCCTCTAGAGTCTTTTATCTTTGTGTTTCCAAGTCTTAGAGTCAAATTCTCTGAGTCTTAAACATAATTTTCATTGCTCTCTTCCAAATCTCGAGTCAAGTAACATTTTTTTTCTTTCTAGCAAGTGTGTCTTTGTGTCTTATCTCTTTTCTTTGCGTCTTCCTTTGTTTCTTTGATCAAAATTTCTTGATTGTTGCTTGAGATTGAAGCTTGAACACTTGTGAAGTTACGAAGCTATCTACAAACACTTGAGAGAATTGTGAGAACAAATTTTTTTTTTGAGTGATTTAAACACGAGTGTAAACACGTGAGCGAGTGAACTTTTTATTTTACTAACGTATGTATACATATATATATATATATATATATATATATATATATATAGTTGTTTCCTTTTGCAGGTATAAGTATGTCTTATTACTATGAAGAAATAGCTGAGTCTTATTATCAGGGCTATCAAGAGCCTCCATCAAACGGCCAAAATGAACAATTCTCCCACAATGGCAGAATGACAATGCAAAATCAAGTGCAACATCCGCATCACTTAAGCTATGGCCTAGGTCCCCTCGAATAAGGCCTTGGCTATGGCCCCTCTATTAGTAGCTGCACCAACTTTGATCCTTTCCAAGTTCCACTTCCCACCTTTAGTGGAACATCCAATCCAGCTGAATTTATCGTATGGGAATACCACCTAGTGAAAGCCATCGAGTGTCATAATTTTTCAGAAGCACAAAAACTTGAACTTGCTCAAATGACCTTTGATGACAATATCAATATTTGGTGGTACCACATTTGTTGTGAAAGAGCAAGAAGAGAAGAACCAGTGACAAGTTGGGCTGACATGAGACATATAATGCGAGAATGTTTTGTGCCACCATCCTATCAAGGGTTATTAGAAGACGAGTTGTCCTCCCTTCAACAAGGAACCAACACGGTGATAGAATATTATCAAGAGCTTGATGATTTACTCATCAAAACTTATCTTCAAGAAGAGGAGGGCGTGATCATGGCTTTGTTTGAAAAAGGATTAAAAAGAACCATTAGAAGACAGCTTGAACTCTATGAGATTACAAGCTTACAATCCATTATGATCCTTGCTTGTGAAATTGAAAATCAAAAATCCTCGATGAAGCAAAGCAGTAGCTCTGTCCCTTGTTGTCCAAGTAACAAGGAGTCTTCTCCTTCCATTCCCTTGATGCAAAACCGAATCTCCTCCCACCCTCCATCTAAACCACAAAATCATTCTATCTTAGGCCCTCTACCTAAGGAACCACCAATCCAAACCACTTCTATCTTAGGCCCTCCACCTAAGCAAGAGAAAAAAATGAATGAAAATGAGTGTGTCATTGAGATAAAAAAGAGTGAGAATGAGCGAGAGAAAAGAGAAAGAGTTGAGGAAAAGACACGGTATGAAAACAGCAAGCATACCATTAAAAATGAGATAAAAAAGAGTGATCTTGAGCGAGAAAATATCGAGAAAAATGGAGAGAAAAATACACGGCATGAAAACAGTAAGCATGCCATTGAGAGTGAACAAATTGAGCGAAGAGAGAGTGAAGAAATTGAGATAGTGGAGTGTGTGCAAAGTGAACAAACTTCACCTATTGTTATTTCTAACCTTTCTCCTCTACCCATTCCAATTGTTTTGTGTAGCAAAGAAGCTGGAAAAATACTTCCCAAGAAGGTGTTAAATGAATTACCCACCCTAAGAAACATTGGAACCGAAATCACTCCACAAGTGTGCTCACAAGGGAGCAAAATCATGGTAAGTTCTCCATACCCAACCGAGTATTATGTTCCTTGTCAAATTGAACGTGATAAATACTTGAATGAAAATTTTGAAGCATATGCTAAAACACCTCAATTGCAATTCATCAAGTATGATCATTTCTTGTACAAACATGATAAATCTTGCATCTCTAATTTTAGCATACATGAATTGCTTGTGTGTGACATGCCTTGGAATATCATGAACGTGTTGTGTGATGAGAGAGAACCAATTTTTGGACCAAAATTGTTGAGAACTAATTGGTTTAAATCCAACAAAAATTTATGTTTTCTCTTGCGGAAATTGTTTGGTATTTTCAAATGCATTGTGAATACAAGTAGTGCTCAATTTTCTTGGCTCATTATTGAAAGTCGAAGAGAGAAGGAGAACTATCATATCTTTCATTCTATGACTTGTGATGCCATCCACACTTTACATGAAAATTTAAGAAATTATGTGCATCAATATGCAAATAATGAGACTGATTTTACCTTGGATAAACTTGTGGATAAACATGCGCACTTGCGCCCCTTTAGTATCTCACCTTTATTTTCAAGTGCTTTTAAGTATGTACGTGAGATGAAGACGGTGACCTTGGTGCAACGAAGACATGAGTATGTGTACACAAGTTGTGAACAAGATAAGACCCAAATGGCCGAGAAAGGATTTGAAGAAATGGATTCGAGGATGAATCCTTTCGAAGGGAAAGGTGATGATATGATCACACCTATCTCAACACGTTGGTTTACTAAGCAATCGTACACCATGTCGAAGGGCCAAAAATCCAGTGTGAAACCATCAAAAATCCAAAATATATATAGAAGGTTACTATTTACGGAGTACTATAGCAGACGGAGTCACTGTAGCAGACGAGGTTACTGTAGCAGAACGAATTTACTGTAGCAACCGTCAACTTGTGTGATTTTTCCTATAAATAGCTAGCTCTTTTCACTTCTTAGGAGACTTTGATAAATTGAAAACATGAGCTCTTGAAGCCTTTACTTTCTTTGTATTGCAATTTACATTCTATGTAATTTCAATTTCAAGTTAAATCTTCCAATCTCCAAGTCTACCTTCCAATCTCCATTTCAATCTTCCTACCTTCCAATCTCCAATTCAATCTCCCAATCACCAATTCTCTAATTTCAGTCATTTCAATTCAAGCTTTTCAATTCAAGTCAATTTCAATTCCGTCATCTAAATTCTTGTCATTTTAATTTCAAGTTCATGGTTGGCTGAGCCACCTTTAATTTCTGTTCTTCAATTCTGAATTTTAATTTCAAGTTCATGGTTGGCTGAGCCACCTTTTCAATTCCAAGTTCATGGCCGGTATTACCGCCTTTCAATTTCATGTTCTTAATTCCGCTGCGTAACTCCTTCCTTATTTCAATCTATCTTGTTCGTTTCTTGTCTCTTCTTGTGTTTGCAGCTCTGAGCTAGATCCTCCCAGAAGTTCCAAGCTTTGGAGGCGTAGGAAGCAAGATTGCTCAACAATGGAGCGCTCAAAGGTATGCACAAATTTCCTCTCCAAATGATGAAAGGTTAGAGCTTTCACCTCTTTATAATTCTTATTCACATGATGAAAATTTACAAGATATTTATTTAGCATGTGAAAAGAGACCATTGATGCACCTCATCAATTATAACTCTTTCTTACGGAAATTGATTAGAAGTCAAATCTGTTTTGTATATGATAGTAGTATTCAATTTACTGTTTTTGTAATTTTCAACCAAATTTTACAAATGAGTCATTCTAGAAATTTTTGTAGGACTTACGATTCCATCCGCATTTTGTATAACATGTTAGAAAGTAATTTAGATGATTTTAGAAATATTGTGAATAATAGAAAATTGTCTCTTGCACTTGGCGCATTCATGCTTAAGCATGAACATTTAATTTCTTTTGTATTCTCACCATTGTTTTCAAGTATGATTAAGTGTGTAGGTGAGAGGAAGAAGACAGCCATGGTGCAAAAATCACAAAAACAAGTGTGCACAAGCCGTGAGCACACATGCACAATTCTAACCGAAGAAGGCGTTGAGGCGAAAGCTCAATTGGTTCCTAGACACGGCAAATTGTCACATATACTCCATTGGATTTGTTCCAACATTTTTAATTTTTATTTACCTTTGGAGTATAAATATACAAATCATTCATTTCAACTTACTAACTTAAATATTTTTGTGGTAGGAAATGAAGGATTTAAAGCTAAGAATTCGTGGGCGAATCCTTTCGAAGGGAAGGGTAATGATGCGATCACGGATCCCTTTGACATCAAAGAGCATGACGCGATGCCAAAAGGATTAGTCACAAACAGCAAGGCATTGATAGGCGAGGCCCGCACCAATCCAAGACCCATTCCTAAGCCTCCCAACTATTGCGCCAACTCTAGGCCACCCGCGTGGCCTAGCTTTCATCCCGCGCGCGCACATTTATTAATACTCCATAGAATTAATTATAATGCTTTTAATTCTTTGAAATCTTTGGAGTATGAATTTACCAATCACTCATTTCACATTACTAACTTAAGTCTTTATGTGACAGGGAACGAGGAAATTGAAGCTATGGATTCGAGGACGAATCCTTTCGAAGGGAAAGGTGATGATACGATCACGCCCACGTCTACAAGGCCCGAACGAACCCGAACTCGACCAATTGTGAAGACACGTTCTAGGATACCTTTTACCCTTCAAATGGGCTTGGAAGCCCATCAAAATGACAAGGAAATTCGTCCATCTTAGAAGGTAGGAGAAGGAAGAGCTCATTAGGGGCATTATGGTCTCAAATGGCCTAATATGTAATAACTATAAGTAGTTCAATTCTTGCATATTTTCAATGGAGCTTTGATGATGAATATTGATTGTGAGAATTCTCCTTATTCATCCGGGGCTCAATATTGGTGTTTGCCTTGGTTTGGAAAGCCGTGGCTTAAGTCAATCGAAAACAATAAGTTTCCATCTTTGTGTAATCGGTTATTACTTCGTATTTATGAGCGATTGAGTGTATATTTGAGTGTTCATCTTTGGACGGTTTGTGTTTGTTGAATGTGAGAGTATTCTGCCCGTGTATTCAAGTATTCATCAAGCATATCTCAAGTGTTCAATCGATCGTTGTTCAAGCAATCATCTCTAATCTCCATCCGCATTCATCCGGGTATTATCTTGTATTTTGTGTGTTTATTCCTTGTATCATTTCCGCTGCGTGTCTCCATATTTCCTACTGTTTCCTTATTGATTTGTGTCATAAACTCATTGCGCTCGATCCTCCATTCGTTACATACCATTCGGCCTTCACATCGGAGGTTGGATCGTATCACCTTGTATCCTCATTTGGTTCACGGACCATTGCTTGATTTCCTGTAACGCTAACCCCCCTTTACCTAGTGGTGTCTCCTCTCTTTTGCAGGATTTTAGTGATGTTTTTCCCAACGAGATTCCGAATGGCCTTCCATCGGTAAGTGGCATTGAGCACAAGCTCGATTTCTTTCCCAGCTCCACCCTCCCAAACAGACCCACCTATAGATGCAACCCAACGGAGACACACGAGCTCCAAACTCAAATTGATGCGTTGCTCACAAAGGGTTTTATTAGGGAGAGTCTTTCTCCTTGCGTCTTACCCGTTATCTTGGTCCCTAAGAAGGATGGGAGTTGGCGCATGTGCATGGATTGTAGATCCATAAACAAAATCATGCTGAAGTACTCTCGCCCTATCCCTTGTCTTGATGATATGCTTGATGAATTAAGTGGTGCATCATTTTTTTCTAAAATTGACCTAGTAAGTGGATATCATCAAATTAGGGTGCATGAAGGTGATCAATGGAAAAAAGAATTTAAGACTAAGTTTGGCTTGTATGAATGGTTGGTTATGCCTTTTGGTCTTACAAATGCACCTAGTACTTTCAAGCATTTAATGAACCATGTGTTTAGGCCTTTTATAGGCAAGTTTGTTGTTGTGTATTTTGATGATATCTTGGTATATAGCACATCGACTAATGACCATTTAAATCACTTGCATCAAGTCTTTCTCACCCTTCGTCAACATCAACTCTATGCTAAAATGTCTAAGTGTGAGTTTTGCTTGGAGGAAGTGCATTTTCTTGGTTTCATTGTAGGTGCTGAGGGTCTCAAAGTAGACAAGGACAAGATCCACGCCATATCCGAGTGGCCTACCCCGTCCAATATCGCCGAGGTCCGTTCCTTCCACGGGCTAGCGGGATTTTATCGCCGCTTTGTCCAAGATTTTTCCACTATCGCCGCGCCCCTCAACTTCTTCACTAAGAAGAATGTTCCTTTCGTATGGGGTCAAGAACAAGAGATAGCCTTCAACACCCTTAAACAGAAGCTTTCCTCCAGCCCGGTCCTAGCCTTACCTAACTTTGACAAGACCTTCGAGGTGCAATGTGATGCAAGCGGTATTGGGATTGGAGCGGTGTTAATGCAAGACAAGCGCCCCGTGGCCTATTTTAGTGAGAAATTGAAGGCGCCACAACTCAATTATTACACCTACGATCGTGAGTTTTATGCCCTTGTCCGTGCCTTGGATGTGTGGGAACATTATCTCTTGCCTCATGAGTTTATTGTTCACACGGATCACCTTAGTCTCAAGTATTAAAAGGGGCAAGGAAAGCTCAACAAACGCCATGCCTCTTGGATGGAATTCATAGAGCATTTTCCCTACCACATCAAATATATAAAGGGTAAAGAAAATGTGGTGGCCGATGCGTTATCCCAAAGGTACACACTTCTTAACTCCCTTCACACTCGCTTACTTGGCTTTGCGCATTTACCCTCTTTATATGATCATGATGCTACCTTTAAAGATGTCTATGATGCTTGCTTACGTGGCTCCGTTGACAAATTTATGATCTATGATGAGTTTTTATTTCGCAAGGGTAAATTGTGCATACCTAAGTGTAGTACTCGGGAACTTCTAGTTAAAGAAGCACATTGCGGGGGTTTAATGGGACACTTTGGCATTGATAAAATACTTAGCACACTTAGGGAGCATTTGATAAGGCCCAAGCTCTGTTTGGAAGGAGTTTGGCCGAAGGAATCTTTGAAGGAGTAGGATCTAGCCTCTTTGGGAGGTTGGCATGTAGATAGATGGATAGTTCTTCGGTTTTAAGATGGATGAACGGATAATTTGAGGGGGAGATGGTTTAGATTGCAGCGGACATAAATGGAGGAAAAGGAATATGTATTGATGATAACAAAAAGGAACTATTGTTCTTGAAAAACCCCCTCACCTCTTGGATGAGTAACCTTGCCAACAAGAACAAAGGATCTCTAAACAAATACAACCCTTTCACCTCTTGGATGAACAACCCGATTTGTCTAGATAGATAGGTGCTGGTTTTAAGAACCCTATGGTTTTAGGAACCCTAATGCTGAATGATAAAAGTTGGTCCTTGAAGAAGATAACACAAAAACAAAGACAAGTGTAGAAATGAGCCATTCTACACTTTAAATACTTAAGTTATTTACAAGGGGAAAAAACCCGTTTACCCTTGGACAAAGGGGCTTGCTGCTGGCCTTAGGAAACCTTGAAGATGGGCTTGATGGGCCTTGCCTTGACGTTCACCATGGATAAGACTTAGCCGAACACATTCATGGTTTGCTAGGGTTGGGCGTGCGCGCTCATGGCTTCGGAGGGTTAGTGATGCGAATCCACGCATCCAGGTGCCTTTACCGCCAGCTGGTCCAATGACTCGAGCCAGAGCTCAAAAGCTTCAAGACCGATTGTCATCTCTCCTTCACAGGGAGCTGGAGTCTGAGATGACAAGTGAGAATGCTACACTGAGAGAAAAGACAACAAGAGTGGTGAATCTTCTCACCTTCGGCTTGACCGATGTTCCGTCTGATAGAAACGGCATGGAACTGATTTGCGCAAACGGCACTTGACCGTTTTCATCCAAACGGTATCTGTCCGTTTCAAAACAAACGGCACTTGTCCGTTTGCCTTAGCCGTTGCCGATTCTATCATCTGTCGCACAGGCCGTTTGCTATACCCGTTCCGCGTTCACGCCTGTCTGCTCGTTGTTGATAACGGCTCCTGTCCGTTTCGCCTATCCTGGAGTTGACGCGCGTTGACTGTACTATTTTTAGCAAGGCTGCGACCTTCTATTTATTTTAGCTTAATTAATTAGATACTTTAATTAATTAGTTAAGTGTTCTACTTTATTTAATATTCCTTTTTGGAATTAGGGTTTACTTGTAACCATTATATAAGGAGCCGCTTGGCCTCCTTAGAAACTTGGCTGTTATTTTGATAAATTGAGACTTCTCTCTTCAATCTCTGCCCCTTGTTCAAGTTGGTTGAACCTTGTTCTTCTTGAGTCCGTAATACTTGAGTCGTATACAAGTAAATCTTGGAATTACATTATTGTGTCGTTTATCTTAGTGTGATTCTCACATTGTTGAGTCTAGTCCTAAGAATCCGATTCAAGACCCTTGACTTGAAATCGATTAGGGCTCTTAGCACAGGTTAGCTAAGTGGTCTAAGCTCGTACTTGTCGAGTTATTTACTTCCGCAGGAAATCCGTCTTTGAACAACGATCAAAATTAGTGCTACGCATCCTAAGGAACCAGGATCGTATCAGTTGGTAGCGGAGCTTAAGGCGTTCAAAGATTGGTAATTATCTTTATCTTTGTTTCAAGTTTTCTTTGTTGAAATCGGTATCTCTTTCTACTCCATTCAAAACCGATTTCTTTACTGTGCTTGGTTCGTATATGTGCAAATTCTGGTCAGTTGTCAAAATTGATTTTTAAAGTATAGCTGTTGAAGTCCGATTTGGGTGATTTTGGTCTTGTTGGAAAGCTGTGCTTGTGAGGTTTCCGAATAAAAAAGAATCAGTCGATTCGGATATCTGAGTAAAAAGTTACAATCGTTTCACTGAACTGGGATTTGTGAATTCAAAAAAAAAAAAAAAAATTTACAAGAAAGCAGTACACAGCTTGCTTTGATCCGTTTCAGTAGCAAGAAGAAAAACAGTTTGTGTTGTTAGATCCAACATCCGTCCAACTTGGAAATCCCATGTGCAATCATTTGTTAAACATACTTTAAAAGTTGGTACTTTTAAGCTTTATTCTAAAAGTAGAAGGCAACCCATCCTTCCACTTTGTCTTGCCCCGCACCCACTACCTTTTTAGTTGGAATATTCTCTGTTTTTGTCTTCCACTTTCTAAAGGCAAATCTTAGTCTATTCTTTCACCCATACAACATAAGCTATACAATATTATATTGGAGATTAATTTATTTGAGTCCGTTCGAGTCAAATAGAGCTTTTCTTTGATTCTTTAATATTGTTTTCTACTCCACTTGTTATTTGTTTAATTGGTTGATCTTGCAATTAATCAAATACCAAGTATCCCGTTTATTTGAAGCTAGTTTTCTTTGAGAGTCTTCTTGGAAGCTTTTCTTGGATTCTTGAGTCTCACTAACGCTTGAACATTGCAGGAGATTTTGAGAGAAATTGTGAGATTATTAGAGTGACTAAACATGAGAGTAAACACGTGAGGGAGTGCTAGGAATAGTGCAATTTTACGTTTTCTTTTGTGTTGTGATTTCAGGAGAGTTAAAGATGTCTCAAGAAGGAGTACAACAACCCGATATGGTGGCTATGTTAACTGTCATAACGGAACAACTCCGAACTTTGAATGAACGGCAAGTAGCTGCCAATGAGCGGCAGATGGCTTCCGATGTAAGGATATGGCTAGGGTGGAAGCGTTAGCCACTATAAACCCGAACCCTAGAGCAGCGGAGGATCAACATGATGGACATATATCCGATCTGTCCGAAGCAGATGACAACGCCCGTCGACCACGTGATATGAATCGGCGGCGTGAGCTGGCCAACGTTCCTCCCAGGCGACTTGCTAGACGTGGGCCACAAGTCCCACAACCTGATCTGGAAGAAGAACCTGACGGGGGAGAAGGATGGATAAATGCAAGGGATGGACAGAGAAGGGAGAGACACGATCGTCGTGATGATAGAAGAGAACGGGAAGATGACCGTTTGGATGCTAATCTCAGCAGCATCAAAATAAAAATACCTCCGTTTGAGGGTACTGACGACCCTGATACCTTCTTGACATGGGAACGGAAAGTAGATGCTATTTTCTTATGCCACAATTATTCGGAGGGTAAAAAGGTTCAGTTAGCAGCAGTAGAATTCAGTGGGTATGCTAGTCATTGGTGGGAGCAGCTCAACCTGAAGAGAGAGAGCCGCTGTTTATGCTGGTCCGATTAATGATTGGGGTGAGATGAAACAGGCGATGAGGCAACGGTTTGTGTCGATGCACTTTCACCGAGAGCTTCATCAACGGCTTCAGACCTTGAAGCAGGGCAGCAAGGGAGTTGGTGCCTACTTTAATGAGATGGAGATTGCTTTAGCTCAAGCAAAGATTACTGAGGAACCTGAGGTAACAATGGCTCGGTTTATTGCTGGTTTGAATGCAGAGATTGCCGACGTCCTGGAGCTGACGCAATACAATACTCTTGAGGAAATGCTTCACATGGCTCAAAAGATTGAGAAGCATCGGAAATCTAAGAGCTTTTCTAAGTCTACTGGATCGACACCTTGGAAGAAGCCATCGTGGAACAAGGACGACAGAACGGCTTCTACCGTTCCAAAGAGCTCATCCAGTGCGTTTTTCCTTCCAAAACGGCTACTACCAAACCTTACACTCCACCTGTGGATCGGCCAGCCACTAAAGAAATTGTTTGTTTCAAATGCAACGGTCGAGGACACAAGAAATCGGAGTGTCCGAATAAGAGGGTCTTCATCATCAGGCTGAATGGAGAAGAAGAATCGGATGATGATCTGGAGGAATCGGAACCTGAGGAAGCTAGTGCCGATTCGGATATTGACTGTCAGAAAGGTGAGCAGGTTCGGTTGCTTGTGATCCGACGGAACCTGAGCGTACAATCCACTGAAGAAGTGTGTGATGAGGAGCAACGGACCAATCTGTTCCATACCCGAGGTGTGATTGATAACAAGGGCTGCTCCATTATTATTGATAACGGAAGCTGCACGAACTGTGCCAGTGCGCTGATGGTTCATAAGCTGGAATTGCCGACGGTAAAGCATCCGAAACCGTATCGTCTACACTGGATGACGGATGACAACGGTATTAAGGTGACCAAGCAGGTAGTTGCTAAGTTTCGTATCGGCAAATACCAAGATGAGGTTCTCTGTGATGTTGTGCCGATGCAAGCAAGCCATATTCTTCTTGGACGACCATGGCAGTTTGATCGAGAAGCGAATCATGAGGGAAAGAGTAACCTCTACAAGTTAGTTAAGGATGGCAAGAAATTCACCTTGGCACCGTTAACACAAGCTGAAGTGTTTGAGGATCAGCAATGGCTTGCTAAGTCACATGTTGAATATGAGACTGCAAAACAGCTTGCGAGAGAAAAAGAAGGTTTGAGTGTGAAAAACAAAAAGGGAAACACTGAGTGTGTGAGCCTTAAACATTCGCATGAAAACAGCAAGCATGCAGAGGCAGAGTGTAAACATTCGCACGAAAAAAGTAAGCGTGCTGAGAGTGGCATTGAGAGAAAAGGAGAGGCAAATAAAAAGAAATTGAGTATATATGCCAAAGGGAGCGAAGTGAGGAGAGCTATGATTTTTCAACAAAATTGTTTTGACGCAAGCCGTCCTATTCTTTTAATCCGTTTTCGCTCTTATTGTTTGACCTCAGATGAAACGGAACGGCCACATACCGTTCCGCTTGGTATTTCTTCTCTCTTGCAGGAATTTGGTGACGTACTGCTGGAAGAGATGCCGCCTGGCCTACCTCCGATCCGCGGCATAGAACATCAGATCGACTTTGTTCCTGGATCGGCAATTCCACATCGGCCAGCTTACCGATCCAATCCAGAGGAGACCAAGGAACTATAACGGCAAGTGGACGATTTGCTTGCGCGTGGGTACGTTCGGGAGAGTCTGTCTCCATGTGCCGTTCCAGTCATTCTAGTTCCAAAGAAAGATGGATCTTGGCGCATGTGTGTTGATTGTAGAGCAGTCAATCACTGTAAAGTATCGTCATCCTATTCCTAGATTAGATGATATGTTAGATGAATTAAGTGGTAGTAGGTTATTTTCTAAAATTGATTTAATGAGTGGCTACCACCAAATTCGTATGAAAGAAGGGGATGAATGGAAAACTGTTTTAAAACTAAGTATGGTTTATATGAATGGATGGTTATGCCGTTTGGCTTAACTAATGATACTAGCACCTTTATGAGGTTAATGAACCATGTACTTCGGCACTTAATTGGCAAATTTGTTGTAGTTTATTTTGATGATATTTTAATCTATAGCAAATCTTTTGATGAGCATGTTTTACATCTTAAGGAAGTTTTTCTCACACTTCGTGAACAGAAACTATATGCTAAACCTAGTAAGTGTTCATTCGCAATGGAGCAAGTTGGTTTTCTTAGTTTTATTGTGAGTGCAGATGGTGTTCAAGTGGATGAAGAGAAGATCCGCGCGATTCGGGAATGGCTGACGCCGAAGGCCGTTACCGATGTGAGATCGTTCCATGGATTGGCGAGCTTCTATCGGCGTTTTGTCAAGGATTTTAGCACCATTGCTGTTCCATTGAATGAATTAACAAAGAAGAATGTTGCTTTCAGGTGGGAACAGCCGCAAGAGGCAGCGTTTGCTACCCTCAAGGATCGGCTCTGCTCTGCTCCAGTACTTGCGTTGCCCGACTTCAGCAAGGCGTTTGAGATAGAGTGTGACGCCAGCGGGTTGGGAATCGGTGCCGTTCTGATGCAAGAGAAACGACCGATTGTCTTTTTTAGTGAAAAGCTCAAGGATGCTCAACTCAGGTATCCGACCTATGACAAGGAGTTCTATGCTCTTGTCCGAGCATTGGAGACTTGGCAACACTACCTGATGCCAAGGGAGTTCATCATCCACACTGACCATTTGAGCTTGAAGTACCTCAAGGGACAAGGGAAGCTGAATCGGCGACATGCTGTTTGGATGGAATTTATTGAAGCATTCCCTAAAAGGCGTGAATGAAGCGATGTAAGGAGGGCATACCTACGGAACAACACATCAGCCACGATGTTGTCCTTACCCTTCAAGTATTTGATGTGGTATGGGAACCTCTCGATGAACTCCATCCAAGCTGCATGGCGTTTGTTGAGCTTTCCTTGTCCTTTCAAGTACTTGAGGCTTAGGTGATCCGTATGCACTACAAATTCCTTGGGTAGCAAGTAGTGTTCCCACACATTGAGGGCACGCACAAGGGCATATAATTCTCGGTCATATGTGCAATAATTCAGCTGCGCACCCTTCAACTTTTCACTAAAGAAGGCAACCGGTTTCTTCTCTTGGACTAAAACAGCTCCAATACCGATGCCACTTGCATCACACTCTACTTCGAACGTTTTGTCAAAGTTGGGTAGGGTTAGGACGGAGCTGGAGGACAGCTTGTCCTTAATAGTGTTGAAAGCCATCTCGTGCTCTTCACCCCAAATGAAAGGGACATTCTTTTTGGTGAGAGCATTAAGGGGGGCTGCAATGGAGGAGAAGTCCTTGACAAAGCGGCGGTAGAAACCAGCCAGCCCGTGAAAGGAGCGGACGTCTCCCACATTGGTTGGGGTGGGCCATTCAACGATGGCCTTGATCTTCTCATTGTCCACTTTTAGGCCTTGAGTACCTACAATGAAACCAAGGAAGTGGACTTCCTCTAAACAGAATTCGCATTTGGATAACTTCGCGAAGAGTTTATGCTTGCGAAGGGTGAGAAAAATCTGTTTCAAGTGCCCCAAGTGGAGTTGTGGTGATGTGCTATAAACCAATATGTCATCAAAATAAACAACTACGAATTTCCCTATAAAAGGTCTAAGCACATGGTTCATTAAGCGCATAAAGGTGCTAGGAGCATTAGTGAGCCCAAATGGCATAACTAACCATTCATAAAGACCAAACTTGGTTTTAAAGGCTGTTTTCCATTCATCTCCTTTATACATCCTAATTTGGTGATAACCACTCACTAAATCAATTTTGGAGAACACTTTAGCACTACTTAACTCATCCAGCATGTCATCCAAACGAGGAATGGGATGAGAATACTTTACCGTGATTTTGTTCACTGAACGGCAATCCATGCACATGCGCCAACTTCCATCCTTCTTTGGCACGAGGACCACCGGGATAGCACAAGGAGAAAGGCTCTCCCTAACGAATCCTTTGTCAAGAAGTGCCTCAACTTGATCTTGCAATTCTTGCGTTTCCTTTGGATTACAACGATACGCTGGGCGGTTTGGTAGTGTAGATCCAGGCAAGAAGTCAATTCGGTGCTCTATTCCACGCACGGGGGGGAGTCCATTGGGAATCTCATCCGGAAAAATATCCTTGAAATCTAGCAAAAGAGGAGACAAACAACTAGGCAATGAGGGGTTAGTGTTAGTAGCAACCAGTGAGTGTTCCTTAAATCTGATAAGTATGCAAGGCTTGCGCATGATTAAAGCATGCCTTACATCTCTACCCTTAGCCATTAGACACGCCTTGCTGTCCATTTTGACACTCTTTGGAATCTCACCCGCTTGCTTACTTTTTTCAAGCGATGTATTGCCACTCAACCCTCTCTCATAGCTCGCATTTTTCTCTCCACTCAAGGCATGCTCATTTTTTTCATGCCCGCTGTTTTGCACTCTCTCACAACTTACTTTCCTCACTCCACTCCATTCTGTTTGCTTTCCAAGTGAGGATGTGATCTCAAACGTGGCAGCAGCCTTCTCCAACTTCAATTGGTCCTCATAAACTTGATTAGGAGGAAGGGGCGGAAGCAGGAACTTGCTGCCATTGTGTTCTAACTTGTATGTGTTGTACAAACCATCATGAAGGGCCTTCTTATCAAATTGCCACGGTCTGCCAAGGAGAAGGTGGCTAGAGTGCATTGGTGCCACATCACATAGGCGTTCGTCCACATACTTGCCGATTTGGAGAGGAACTAGAACTTGGTTCTTGACTCTAACTGAGTTGCCGTCGTTGAACCAATTCAACACATAGGGCCGTGGGTGCTTGGAGGTGATAAGGCCTAAGGAGTGCACTAGGAGAGCGCTGGCCACATCCGCACAACTCCCGTTGTCCACAATAATGGAAATCACCATTCCATTTGAAATTCCGCGGGTGTGAAACAAGTTCTCCCTTTGTTCCATCATCTTGTCACTGTCCTTTGCCGCCATGCTCAAACTACGTCGAACAACTAAGCAATTGGGGACTTCTAACATGTCATACTCATCTTGATCCATCAGTTCACCCTCGGGATCATACATGGCCGGGTGGAGGTGATGAATCATCATCGTCCTCACTTTCTGCTGCTCCCCCCTCACGGATCATTACCACTCTTCGATTGGGGCATTCGGCCCTCACATGGCCTTTCCCGCCACACTTGAAACACTCGATTTTTCGGGCAGGAGTTCTGGTGTGGAGGTAGGGTTTGATGTTTGTTTCATTTTGGTGTAGGGCTTGTATGGGGTGTGTGTTTTGGGGCTGTCTGTGGCGGGTTTAGAGGACTGCCATGGTTTTTGTGTGGTAGAGTTAGATGGCTGCCAAGATTTTTGAGCAGTGGAGGAAGAAGTGTAGGAGGGTTTAGGTTTAGAACTTACTTGTTTCTCAATTTTCAAGGCCAAATGGAACATTTCCTCCAATGTGTCATACTTGTGGAAGTCTAGCTGATGTGAAATTTCCTTGTGAAGACCACTCATAAAACGAGCCATGGTGGCCTCCGTGGTCTCGTTTGTGTCTGTGATATGAGCCACCGTGTGATTTTCGTGAGCCCTCACGGCAATCTTATGAGTATGAGCAGCCAGACCACATTGAGGAGCATTTTTATTAGCTCCTCAATGTGGTCTGGCTTTGGTTTTGGGTTGGGGCTTGGAGAGAGAATTGATAAACATGAGTGCAAACACGTGAGGGAGGGACTAACATTTTTATTAGCTATCAATTGTGTTTGTTTCTTTTTGTAGGTTATTTTTCTATGTCTTCTTGTTATTCAGAGGATGAAGGGTCTTCTTGGGAAGAGGATTCTTGTTATTCTAATGCCGCACCCACGGTTACTAGTGACCACTTCACTCCTTGTTATGATGGGCATCATTCTTTCGTTGGGCATGAGACACCGTATGGTACCAGCCCGTATATGGTTGATAGTGTGGCCTACCCGTGTGGTTCTTATGATGGGAGTGCCTATTCCGAAGGGTATCAGCCACCGTGTGATTTTCGTGAGCCCTCACGGCAATCTTATGAGTATGAGCAGCCAGACCACATTGAGGAGCACCCACACCGCCCCTCTTTACCTTATGTGGCGCCACCTCCATATGGTGCCCGTAGCTCATCACGCGTGATAGAGGCGCCGGTTGATCACCTCCTTTATCCACACGGATGTGACTATGTTCCATATGGGCCACCATCATCACCCCGTGACCTTAGGTCTCCTAGTGCACCTCCTCGCCACGCGCTGCCATATCTTTATGAGCAGCCTACTCACCATGTCACTTGGCCCCCGCCACCTCCTAGGCACGCCACACCGTATTCCTATGATCAGCCTACTCACCATGTCACTTGGCCCCCGCCACCTCCCAGCCGAGACTTTGACACCGTGACTGCCTCCTATACCCCTCCACATTTGAGGGTTGCTCCTCCGCACCCTTCCTATCACCTTACCCCATCACATAACCTAGGGCCGTCCCATGCACAAGTACCTTCACCCTTTGACTCAGAGATTGCTCCAATTCTAGCACGAGTGCAACGTAGCACTCAATCCATGGCAGAAACCATGGCCGCAATGACGCTGATATTGGAAAACCTACGGGACTCCGGGCACCTTGGGCAATGTGAAGAGGTTAGCGTTTGCCCTCCCGATTGGCACTCTATTGATGATATTTTGGATCCAATTGAGGAGGAGTTGTTTCAATCCGATTCGCCATCACTTATTGAGGATGATTTGCCTCCGTTTGAGGAGAAGCTACTGGTTTCGGATGTTCATGTGGAGTTTGGGAGCGAAGGGAATACAAGTAGGGTTTGTGAGTTCACTTCGGATTGCCATGAGACAGCCGCACATTGCCTTGCGTTGCAGCTCACTTTTCAGCCCTTGGATAGTGCCTTCTCTATCATTCCGAGGGTGCCTATACATAGATTTGTGGATCCGTTTCTCCTCGGTTTTGGTCACATGGGCAGTGCACATTTCTTTCCATTTGAGGCGCCATCAAGTGGTCTCACGGTCTCGCACTTTACACGGATTCTGTCCGCTGCTCGTTTGGTTCACCATAGCGCCCTCGCCTTATCAGCCACTACTAAGAGCCCGCACTTGGCCCTAGTTCACTCCTTGCCTCGTCATGGTCAATCCTTGATTGTTCTTGGCTGTTTTCCTTCCACGCCTACCTATCTTCCCCAATCAAGGCCTCCACCTTGGCCTATATTCCCTGAAAGGTGTAGTTGGAGGGTTCCGTGTGTATCCACAAGCTGTGAGCATGCCTTGACCCGTTTGGCCCTGCAAGGGATGGACCCTATAGATTCGTGGTCAAATCTCCTCAAAGGGGGAGGGGATGATACGAGCTTGAAGACTCTCACTCCACTTTCGGAACACCACACCCTCCAAAGCTTAGATTCGAGGACTAATCTCTTCAAAGGGGGATGGGATGATATGAGCTTAAAGGCTCAAGCTCGTCCTTATGCCTTGCCCGGACCAGCCTTGGATCTCACGGCGAAAACTAGCACATTAGGGACTGTTTTGGTGATCAAGTCAGCCGGCCTTCCTAGGTTTAAATGAAGGGTTATTTTAGGGTTTTCTCATGTAATAATTCTCAAGCTATAAATAGAAGGAGATAGCCTCTTTTATAGCTTGCCTTTGATTTTGATGATATTCTCTTTGGCCAATTCTTAGAGTAAACTAGTGTAACTTAGGGTTCTTGGTAACCGGTGCCATTAGGGCTGAAAACCATTGTTTATCTTATATCTCTTCTTGTAATTAAGCTCTTGAGCTTTGTTCTTAAATCAGAAAAGAGAGATCCTTAACTAGTTTATAGAAAGGTTGCTTGGTTTGCTAATCAAGAGGGTTTTCTAATTAGTTAAGTTCCTATTATGTTCATCATCTAAACACCTCTAAACATCATCCATTTCCGCTGCAACACATACTCCATTTGAACACTAAACGCACCTTCATCCGTTCATCCATCCAAGCTGCCAACCTCTCACAAGAGGACTAGATCCGGCTCAAGAACAGCAATTCGGCCTCCTTCTATCCAAAATTGAAGTTGAGCACTTATCAGTCTGCCCGCATCAAACAAGAGAGCATCTCGTGGTAGTAATCACTCACGGTTCGGGGGCCTTGATACAATCGTTGTAGACGCTGGTGCAAGTCACGGATGTAGTGAGGAGGCACAAATCGATTTCTCATTGCAATCCGCAACTCTTCCCAAGTCGTAATTGGAGGGCTGCCCTCAGTTCTCTTTATCAAGCAAAGGCGATCCCACCATTGTATCGCGAGACCCGTGAATTCTACAATGGCCAATTTCAGCTTCTTAGTCTCAGAGTAGTTGTAACAAGCAAACTGTCTATCCACCTTGTTTTCCCATTCATGGAAAGCATCCGGGTCATCCTTACCTTCGAAGGTAGGAATAGACAACTTGATACTCGAGGGGTTGTGATCAACTCTCTCCTCATTGTCCCTATAACCCCGCTGGTCATGTAACTCATCTCGATCAAACTGTCGAGCATTGTGTGCGTGTTCATAGTGAGGTGGGGGCTGCTGTCTAGGCGGTTCCTGAATGGGTGGGACATATGCATTCGCACGATGGAGGGGAACCGCTAGGTGATTAGCCATTTGGAGTGGGGTTGGTGTTTGCGGCTGTCTGGGGTTATTTGGTGGTGGGACGTGTGGTGGTCGCTGTGGTGGTGGCTGTGGAGGCGGCTGCCTGGGGTTTAAAGTGGGTGTGTAGGGTGGAGGAACTTGTCCATGTGACTGGAGTTGAGGGTTGGGAAAAGCAACGCCATGGCTGTCTACCAAGAAGTTGCTACGGAGGCCCTCTCCAACTTGGCCGTGTGGGCTGTTTGGTCTAGACGTATCCATGTGAACATCTGGTTGTGGCATGGCATAATAATCTAGACTAGTAGGGTCGTGTGGCCGAGTAGTTTAGTGGTAATGGGCCGAAGGTGTGTAGTTGGGGGCTGGTTGTGAAGGTGGGGGCTGATAATTTGGTGGTTGGTAATTGGGAGGCGGATAACGAGGTGGTGGTGTAAAGGTGGGGGCTGGTTGTGAAGGTGGGGGTTGATAATTTGGTGGTTGGTAATTGGGAGGCGGGTAAAGAGGTGGTGGTGGATACGTGGGCTGCGGTGTTGGGGCTGGTTGTGAGGGAGTAGGGTTTGCCCTTTGCGCCGATAAGGCAACAATGGCAGCCAAGATGTCCTTTGTGTCTTGGTCTTGCTTTGCTCTAAAGTGTTGCAAATCAGCAACATGCTGTCTAGTTTCTTGCATTTGGACCGTGAGAGAGGCCATGGCCGGATTTAGAGTAGAGGATTCCCTCAAACTAGCATTCGAGTGTGTGTCTCGGTGAGACATAGTGAAAGGTACCTGCAAAAAGACACAAACACAATTGGAAATAATATGGGTTAGTCCCTCCCTTACGTGTATCGCTCGTGTTTCGCACTACACTCTAATACGCTCACAATCTCACCCACTCAATCTTCACTCAAGAACCAAACAATTCAACCAGCAATGACTCTAAGACTCAAGGCTAGGACAAGGAGTTCAAGGAAAACTAGGGTAGAAAGAAAGGTGAGGAAACCGAATAAGTGTTCAAGGAAAATTGCTTGAGTTTGAACACTAGTTCGGCTAGAGTAGATATTGATGTAAGAAACAAGGGAAGGAAACTCAAGGACACAAAAGAGAGCACGCTCAAAGAACAAACTCAAGAAGAAAGGAGGAACGGGAATAAGGTCAAAAAAATTCACAAGTTGCTGCCAAGATGAAGAACACTTGATAAATGCACATATGCATTTTGCCTCTTGCTTTGACTTACTTGTCTTCTTTTTCGTTTGATTGAGGGATTTAATTAGCTCTTTTGATCCCTTATTTTTCTCTTTTTTTTTTTTTTTACTTAGGGATTTTTTTTACTTTTTTGATCCCTTTCTTTGCTGTTTTTCTTTTGTAAGTGCAAGAGAGCTTCAATCAATGTATAATGTGAGTTTTGATAATTGAAGTGGAAGGCAAATGATTTTGCAAGTTAAGAAAAAAAAATATATATTTCACGAATTGACGAAATTTTTTGCTAACGTGCACCGAAATTTTCCACTAAAATAAACCAGTATTTTGAAGTTAAAATGCACCCAAATTTTTGCTAAAATGCACCCAAGTTTTGGCTAACATGCACCCAAAGTTGTCGCTAAAATGCACCACAAGTTTCGCTAATATGCACCAAGATGTGTGACAATGAGCTTAGGCAAATCAGATTGTATGACAAGGAGTTTATGCAAAGTGTGAGCTGCCCTAGGGCCGGCTGTGTGGGAGTGGAGTGCTAGGCAAGGTGAGAATACTAGGCTGAAAATAGAGTGATGTGGCCGAATAGGAAGAGAGAATGAAATGTGCAATACTTGGCTCAAATTAAATCAGTCCATATGGCTCTCATGGCCACCATAGGAGGCTCCAATATATTCAGCAGCAAATATTGTCAAGAAGATGAAGATTTCAGTCACAAAGATCACAATAAACACAAATCAAATTAGCTCAAGTGTTTGTGCAAGATCAAATCACTAGAATACGATTTTTTTTTTTGACCTAAAATCAGAAATGATTTGGATTGACAAACTAATGATTCCCACGGTTAGAAACAATGTTTCAACCGTGGATATGGAAGGAATTTGTGTTTGAACCGTAGGAAATGGAGGAAAACAAGAAATTTCAGTTTAGGGGAACGGTGATGAATTTTGCTCAAGAACAGAAAACTTTTCAGCCGATTGAACGGTTAAGATGGTGAAGTTTACCAACCTAGAGGAAGTCTTGAGCTCCGCTACCACTTGATAAGGCCCAAGCTCTGTTTGGAAGGAGTTTGGCCGAAGGAATCCTTAAAGGAGTAGGATCTAGCCTCTTTGGGAGGTTGACATGTAGATAGATGGATAGTTCTTCGGTTTTAAGATGGATGAACGGATAATTTGAGGGGGAGATGGTTTAGATTGCAGCGGACATAAATGGAGGAAAAGGAATATGTATTGATGATAACAAAAAGGAACTATTGTTCTTGACAAACCCCCTCACCTCTTGGATGAGTAACCTTGCCAACAAGAACAAAGGATCTCTAAACAAATACAACCCTTTCACCTCTTGGATGAACAACCCGATTTGTCTAGATAGATAGGTGCTGGTTTTAAGAACCCTATGGTTTTAGGAACCCTAATGCTGAATGATAAAAGTTGGTCCTTGAAGAAGATAACACAAAACACAAAGAGAAGTGTAGAAATGAACCATTCTACACTTTAAATACTTAAGTTATTTACAAGGGGAAAATACCCCATTACCCTTAGACAAAGGGGCTTGCTGCTGGCCTTAGGAAACCTTGAAGATGGGCTTGATGGCCCTTGCCTTGACGTTCACCATGGCTAAGACTTAGCTGAACGCATTCATGGTTTGCTAGGGTTGGGCGCGCGCGCGCTCATGGCTTCGGAGGGTTAGGCGCGCGGTTCCTCACGGTATGTCCGAGCAAAGCATGAACGCATGTAATCCATTGCTCCCTTGCTGCCAAGTCGCGCTCTTCGGTTCTAAGGCTCTTCAAGAGGGTGGCTGCTAAGGCTTTGCTCCGAGTGAAGTATCCATGAGCATTGGTGCTCATATCATCATTTCTTTTGGCCAAAAATGAAACATGATGTTACCTATTTTGTTGACAAATGCATTGCTTACAAACGTGCTAAGGCTAAGTGTTTAGGGAGCATTTCTTTTGGCCAAGATGGAGAACTCGTTGCCTAGATGCTCCAAGTGGCGTTGCAAGGCAAGACAATGAAGTGCTCTCTTATGGCAGCCCGTAGCCAACCCGTCAATCCCTATGGCATTCCCAATGATGCTATCCTCCACAAGATCAACATCACTCGAAGTTACCTCTTTTGATTCTCAACTCCAAATCTGATGATTCTTTTTGCTAGAATCCACAAATTCACTCTAGTATTTGATTCTGAAGTTCCTTTTTTTTTAATGGTACTGATTTCGCCTCTGTTCTGTTTTGACGAAATTGTTTCACTTTTTTTTTTTTTTTTTTTTTTTGAAATTCAATGCAACTGAAACCACAAATTAACCAAGACACTTTGGGGGACTTTGTTTTTTTTTTTTTTGACAATAGTAAAGACCTACAAATAGTTGAGATGATTTGCACACTAATTGCACACACAAGACACAAATTGACACAAGACAACTAACACACAGCACGCAAGAGAATTGGTCTAGAAGAGAATGAAGGAATACCAATTCTAACAAGGAAAAACAATAATTTAAAGGGATAGATTTACCAAGTCGGGACAGCTGAGCTCCGCTACCAACTGATGCGTTCCTTGTAGGCTAGAACGCTCTCCTTAGATCGTTGTCCGACGATGTGGTTTTCAATGCGGAAAATAACTCGAAGAAGACACATGAATCTCCAAGTCGCAATGCTTGGCACTCCACGCAGAATCCCTTGAGGACCTTGCGTCAAACCTTTGAATCTCCAAATCGCAATGCTTGGCAATCCAAAGAACGGATGACTCAATGAATGGTACTTTCAAGTTTTACTTGACAAGCTAATCGAATGCACGAAACTCAATTAGTTGCAAGGTTCATCAAGAACAAGTGGATAAAGATCCAAAGCAATCTGCTTTCAATAATCAAAATAGTCTAGCCCAAAAATAACATGGGCGGCTCCTTTTTAAAGAAGCGCTAAACCCTAATTCCAAAAATGGAAACTAGTTTAGTTTCTAAATAATGACTTAAACGAAAATGGCAAGAAGCCACCCTTCCAAATAAGTTCCGAAACCCTAAAATAATATAAATAAAGTCTAATAATAAGGATAGAGGTGTAGGCGCCGCCGTTTAGGTCAAAAGGCCCAAGTGGCTTTGCTTGCGGGTCCGCCGAATCACGTTTTAAGGAAACAAGACGTTTTCCTTATTACCTCAAGCGTTCCCACTAATATTTGGAGGGAAACTTCCTAACACATAGATGAAGTTCTGGGCGGAATATTGTGCGAGGAAATATGCTCCAATCTTCAAACGGCTCGGCAGTGGCTTTCGCTATCCAATGCGGGCTTGTGATTTGGGCCTGTCCCAAATCCTTCGGGCGTTTCTCCTGAGTTTTGGCCTGGACTCCTCTCTTGTATTATAAATTATCATGGCCTGGTCAAAAATGGGAGAAGGGCGCTGCTGGACCTAAAGGTCCGAGGTGGCCATGTGCGGACGCGGTGTGGATTAGGGTTACAAGGCGCGGCTGGGGCGCGCGCAGGTTGGCTTCCTCCGAGGCTGTCTCTGCCTTCAGTTCCATGTGGATGAGGCTACTGAGCCTCACTTGTAGGGCTCGGGCCCTGGCACGAGTGATCGGGCCCGTGGGCGACAATGGGAGGCTCGCGGTTGCATCCTCCAAGACTCGGGCCTTGGGGCGGGTGGTTGCGCCTATGGGCGCGTAACTAGGGTTGGCTTCGGCTGGGATCGTATCACCCTAGCGTGGTACGATCCCGGATCCTCTTGAGGCATGCACGGATCTAGTCCTCTTTGGGAGGTTGGATGGTGACTTGATGATTACGAATTGATGTTGTAGATGGACGGGAAGCTGATGTTGATGGACGAAATGGATGAAGTAAAGATGGAGTAATGGTGTGGCGGATTAAATGGATGAAAGGTAGAAGATGTATTTAGGAAATAACAATAATGAACTTTCAATCATAAGTGATTGAAAGGATCTCAAATATACAAACTCAACCCTTTCACTCTCTAATTGTGAAACTTGAATTTGCAGAAATGATAGATTGGTTTTAAGAACCCTAAATTAACTAGCTACACTAAGCTACACTAAAGTTTGGTCTATGAAGAGATTCACTCAAAATTCAAGACCAAACTATAAAAGAGGCTAAACCCTTCTATTTATAGCTAGGTTATTACATGGGATAAAACCCTAAAATACCCTTAACAAATGGACCTTGAAGCTCTGAAAGGGGCCGCTAAAAAAGGCTCGGATTGGCCAAGGAACATCCTGGCGGTATGACGCTTGGTGCCTGGCAGTATGCCGCTAGGCTCACTGATCAATAGTAAGAGAAATGCCGAAGATGGCGGCATACCGCTAGGACTGGGGCGGTATGCCGCTAGGCCTCTGTCTTGACCTTCTTGTCGCGCGCGTGGGCTGGAAGATAGGCCACGCGGGAGGCCTTTCCCGTGCAATGTGTGCAGGCGCTGGTGGGTCCATGCTCGTATCATGGCGCCATAGCGCTAGCTTCGACCTGGACGCGTTTTGGTGCAAGCGTCGTTGGCGGCATAGCGCCCCAACCCTAGCGCTATAGCGCTAGCTTCGACTTGCCAGCATTTGTGGAATCAGCGTGCTTAGCGCTATAGTGCCCCACCTTAGTGCTATAGCGCCAGACGCCCACTTTACCTTGTCCACGTCATCTTCAAGCCAGCTGCAAGGAGTCTCAAGCCCCTTTGTCCAAGGGTGATCTAGGGTTTTCCCCTATGTAAATAGCCTCCCTATAAATAGGCTTAAACCTACTCTTTTATGCTTGTCTTTGATTTTGTGAGTAAATCTCTAAACTTAGACCATTTACTTTAGGCTAGCAACCCGGTTCTTAGAACCAACTATCTTCATCTTTCCAAATGAATAGGTTACCTAAGATCTTTCTTAGGAGGGCTATTGTTGGATTAGAGATCCTTGATCATCTATCGACAAGGTTGCCTAGGATATTTCTTAGAAGGGTTTGTCTTGATTTTCAAGTTCAATACTTTGTATTCTCTTCTTCAATCAATATTACTTCCATTTCCGTTCATCCATATCGCTTCCACTTGCTACACTCACATCCGTCCAACCTTACACGTCATCCAAGTGTTCAACCTCTCAAAGTGAGCTAGATCCTCCTAACATCATTCGGTCGAAGCTCCATTGAAGGAACCAAGCTCTTACCATGTGGTAGCGGAGCTCAAGGCTACTCACTAGGTTGGTAATCTCATGTTTTTGTTCATTTTTGTGGTCAAAATCATCTCCCCCACGTTCTCCTTCATTTTTGAGCTTTTTGGAAAAAAATTATTTTGGGCAAAAAAAATCGTCTTTTTGTGTTTTGATCTTGCTTGAACCAAAAATCTGGACAACTTTGTGTTTAAATTGTTCATCAAGCTTCAAATCTTCATCTCCTACCTCCAAAAACGTTCATGTGTTCTTCATGTCCTTCATGGCCTTCAAATTTGCTCATTTTTGCATGAACAAGGAGACAAGTGTGTAAGTGTGTTGCTACCCGATTTTTGACCACTCTTTTTGTCACATTTACATAATTTTACGCTTATCACGTTTAATAGCTCGTCTAGATCAAATTTCTGTCGATTCTTGGTCCTAGGCTAGTTCGTTTAATATTTCGTGTCATTTGGTGCCCTTTTATAGTTTTTCGTATTTTTAACTGTCTTTACGCGAACTTCTATCGGTCCCGAGTAAGTTTCCCGAGACCGTGGATCGAACGCGTAATTTCTTTGTTTGATAATTACGTGCTAATTTTCTCTTTCACGCCATCGCGTTCAGTTTCGTTCAATTTTTGTCGTAAGGACATTTATTTTGTGCGCGAACGTTTTGACATTTTCGAAAGAGAAAATAAATACGTTAAATCAACTTTCGCGTTTCTTCACTGTATATTAAATTTCTTGCCTTATTTTTCTACACGTAGTTGTACCCTTGGCTCGGATTTATTTTCACTTTCGTACGAATTTGCTCGTACCAAAATATCCCGTTCGTGCCCAAAAAATAGGATTTACTCTACATAAATGCCATTTAATGTTCTTCAATGCGTTCTCATCCTCCAACTCGGCACCGACTCCCCTTTGATCATCACCAAGCCCCCTATGATTACTCTTGGCCACAAGAAACTCTCCCTAGCTCATAGATTCTAGCCTAGAAGCTCATCATCACTCTTGATATTTCTTGATATTTCATCCTGTTGGTTTGCAACCACAAGTTGCAAATCGACTCCAACTCTTCTTTTCCCCTATAAATAGCAAGCTTCTAGCAAGGTATCAAGGGCACCAAATCCTCCTCTTAATCACCATTTCTTGTTCATCCTTCTTGGTCCAAAACTCTCCTGGAGAGGTAAGCTCTCTCTCTCTAAACTCTCTTTAATTTTCGTTTTTGCATGTAGTGTGGAAATAAATTACTATAACTTGCCTCACATGCTTAGTTTACTTGCTAATTACACTTCCCTTACTTCAATTTGATTGTATAACCTCTAGGTTAATTAATAGCCCTATATGCATGTTTAAGCTCTCTCTCTCTAAACTCTCTTTAATTTTCGTTTTTGCTTGTAATGCATGAATAAATTACTAAAACTTGACTCACATGCTTAGTTTTTATGCCAATTTGATTTCCCTTGCCTCGATTTAAATGCTTGCTTGCTCTAGCTAATTAATAGCTATATATGCACATTAATTAGCTTATTTTTGCTTGTTAAAATTGGCCACTGTTTCGTTTAAAATTTCTTGCTGTTTTCGTAAGATTGATCCGCTGGCATGCTGTTGTGTGGATTGAGTCAGTTTTGGGAGTATAAAATCATGTTTCAATTTTTCATGCTTAAATTGCTACTGTTGGGTTAATGGAAAAAGAAAGAAAGGAAGAAGAAGAAGAAGGTTGGCGGGAAAGAGGAGAGGAAGAATGGTGATGGGCTTGGCTTACAATTTTGTTTTAAATTAAAATTTGGGCTTGGTTAGGCCAAGCCCATTTTTTAATGCCCAAAATTCAAATTGTGGGGCCCGACCCATTTATTTTCATCAATATGTATGAAATATTCGTATGCTTGTGTTATTTAATTAAATTGCTTGCATGTTATAAATGAGTTACTAATTTATTTATGTCATGTTTATTTTGCTTACATGTTGTAATTAATTTGTTATGCCATATTTTATTTAATTAAATGCTTACATGATTTAAATAATTTGATATGCCATGCTTTATCTAATTAAATGCTTACATGATTTAAATAATTTGTTTATGCCATGTTTTATTTAATTAAATGCTTACATGATTTAATTAATTTGTTTATGCCATGTTTATTTAATTAATTGCCTATTTATCATAAATTAAATAAATGTTTTGCATGCGCTTTTCTTATTTATTATTTTCGAAACCATCGCTAATACTTTCAATTTGCGAGGTAGATCAAGATCACGCAACGCAAGTACACCCCTTCTAAGTCTCTTTTATTTATTTAATGTTTTTCGCAAATATTACTTATATACATTATATTTAAAAATGCTAAAAAATCATATCTGCTTGCATGATAAAATCAACCCACATGTTTACGTGTTTACGTCACTTGCTTTTTATGCCATGAGATTAATTGCTATATTGATATGTGAGCATGGTGGCTTTGATCCCACACGGTTATTTGCATTCATTAAATTAACATCGTGCTAGTATTTATCCATGATAGGATCACGTAGTAATTAGGTTAATCATGCATGGCCCGATGATGAAAAAGAAGGAACGTCCGCTCTAGCATAACGAACAAACGGTAACCTCGTCCTTCGTGTCCCGATCGGAAATAACATGTCCCTACGAAAATGCTAAGATGTAACGTCACCTTTGAGGGCCAAATCACGTCAAAAATGTTTAAATAATCGGAAAGTGTCCCAATTCGGTAAGCGAACTCTGTTGACATGATTCAATCATTGGCCGATGTAAATGATTGGAAAGTGACTTGAGTTCATGGGAAGAAGTGGTTGACATGCTTCGATCATTTAAACAAATCTTTGTATATCAAAACTGTATTCAAACACCTTTTCACCGGTAACCTTTTTTAAGGATGTGACTTGGGTGCCTAACACCTTCCCAAGTCCATAATACGACCTCGAACCTTCGTTCTTTGGTTTAGACCACATGTGCCTTAGTTTTTTATTTTTATGCCATGACATTAGGTTCCCTAAACCTTAGAAAAATAGGGTGGCGACTTCATTGCATTATGCGAAGCATCCATTTATGCTTAGCATCCGTCCCGAACCTTAAACTCGTTTTTCAACGAAAAAGGGGGTGCGACAAAGTGGTCCAACTTTGTTTGTTTATGCAGCTGTCTTGATTTGCCTCCTAGCCTCCAAAACTGTCCACATCTCACATTCTCCACCTAGTATTTCTTCTAGCATCATCCTAGGATATTCCTTTAGATATTTTTGGCAACCTTGTTCAGCACACACCTGCCACATCACTTGTCATTTTCACTTCACAATCACTTGCCACATCACTACACAATCACTTGCCACATCATCACTTCACCACCTCATCAATTTTTGACATTTAGTGAAAATATTTCTCTTGTTTTAAACTACTTATCACATACTTTTAAGATTGAAATACTTGTCATCCATACTTTGCTTGTGAACTCTTGCACTCATTCAAAAAAAAAAAAAAAAAAAAAATAAGGCCAAACAAGAAACGGGCTTAGCGGCATAGCGCCTCACCCCTAGCGCTATACCGCTAGCTTCGGCTGGGAACATCCTTGACTTATAAAAAAAAAAAAAAAAGGATGAGTCAAAAGCCAAGAGTTCCTTTGTGTGTGATCATTAGTGTGTGCATTTAGTCTATACTAAAGTGCATTTGACGTGATTGCATTTTTTATTTCAAAATTTCTTTTCTCCTTCCTTAAACACCTTCTCTTATTTGTGCATTTCTTTCTTTTGAGTCTTGTGTTTTCTTCCTTGTTTCTCTACATCACCTTTCTACTCCAAGTCTATTAGTGCTCATTTGTCTAGCATCTTGCATTTGATCACTAGTCAGCTTTCTTTACCTTTCTTTCTAGCTCTTGTTTTCATCGCCTTCTTTGTGCCTTCTTAATTCTTAGAGTATTTGCTAGCTTTAGAGTTGGTGTATACTTGGAGATTTCGAGAGGGTAAGGTGGTGAGCTTATTAGAGTGATAGAGCGAAATACGAGAGAAACACGTGAGGGAGGGACTAACCCCTTTGTTTATATAAATTACGTTTGTTTTCTTTTTGTAGGTACACAATGTCTCAACATGAGCAAGTTCAAGGGGTTGAATCCGATGAGTCATCTACACTTCCCCCGGCCCTCACCACCATTTCGGTTAACCTAGAGAGGTTTATGCACCAAATGAATTTACAATGGGAGGAGCAAAGGAAGACCAATGTCGCACTCTTGAGTGAGCTTCGGTCCTCCCAACCTCGGATGGCTGCCTTCGGCGGAGACTTGGGATGAGTTGAAATATGAGATGAGGCGCCGATTTGTACCTTCCTACTACCTCTGTGACCTCCACCAATGCCTCCAAAGATTGACACAAGGGCCTCGCAGTGTGAGTGATTTCTACCATGAAATGCTCACGTGCTTGATGGGTGCGGATGTGCACGAGAGTGATGAGGCCACAATGGCTCGGTTCTTGGGAGGACTACACAAGGAGATCTCCTACCAGTTGGATTTTCACACTTATGACACCTTGGAGGACATGTTCCATCTTGTGCTCCCCACGGTTATTGATAATCAACTTGAGTGGTGTGGAGTGAAAAATGTGAGGTGTGTGAGTGAGGAAAAGAACGGGCATGAAAAGAGTGAACATGCGCCGAGTGGAGTGAAGATTGTGAGTGGTGATGTTAGGAGTGAAAAGTGTGAGAAAATGGCAAAGAAAAGAGTGAGCTTGTGTGCCATAAAGAGTGAGCTTGTGTCCTTTCCTTGATTTCACTAACCCTAATGCCTCTTCCTCTAGTTTGGTTTCCTCTCTTTTGCTAGGTACCAAGTTGCTGCCAACGGGAACGCAAACAACTTCGGCCATTCAAGAGGCTATTCTTCACCCATGGGAGAAGGATCCTTGCCTTTTGGAGTCTACGGACATGCCCTCTCTCTTTAGTATTGAGTCCCCTTTTCCTTATGTTCCCACCATTTTCAATGTTGTTGATTCGTGTCTCTCCTTTGTAGGTATTACGGATAGCAATCGCAAATGAAAGGAGCGTGCAGATTCGAGGACGAATCCATTTGAAGAGGGAGGGGATGATACGAGCTCAAGGGCTCTCACTCGTATCCACGTGAAGACTTCATGGGTAGGCCACGCCAACCATGAAGAAGCTCGCGCCAAACCCTCGTATCACATGAAGAACTCAGCGCGCGGCCTCCAAGGCCACCCTAGCGGCATGCCGCCCAAGTCCTAGCGGTATGCCGCTAGCCCTGGCCATTTGGCAAGGTGTGGAAGCGAGGCTAGCGCTATACCGCCCGGGATGTTCCTTGACCAAACCGAGCCCACTTGAGCAGACCATCTAGGCGTTCAAGCCCCTTTGTTCAAGGGTATTTTAGGGGTTTCCCATGTAATAAGTTCCAAGCTATAAATAGAAGGAGATAGCCTCTTTTATAGCTTGTTTTTGATTTTAAGTGAGTTATCTCCATAAAGACCAATTAGTTAGGCTTTGCCTTTAGGGTTCTTAAAACCGGTCTTCTTCCTCTAGCTAACCCCTTTCGGCTTGATCATCACTTGATCAATTAAGGGAAGGTTTCAGCTTAGAGATCCTTGTAATCGTTTGAGTACAAGTTCTATTTATATATATATATATATATATATATTGTTCTTCCATAAATTATCTCTATACTTCCTCCATTATTACCATTGCTTAAATACTCCATTAAACCCTAAATACAACCTCCAATCCATCATCTATCCGAGTGTTTACAACCTCCCAAAGGAGACTAGATCCTTCATCCAAGCAACTCACGGCTTCATCTTCACAAGAGAAACCGAGAAGTTATCACTTGGCCTGGTGATCCATCGCAAGATGCTTTGATACGATCCTAGTTGCTTAGGATGCGTAGCACACAAATCTGATCGTTGTTCAAAGATGGATTTCGATGCGGAAGTAATGAACTCGACAAGTACGAGCTTAGACCACTTAGCTAACCTGTGCTAAGAGCCCTAATCGATTTCAAGTCAAGGATCTTGAATCAGATTCTTAGGACTAGACTCAACAATGTGAGAATCACACTAAGAGAAACGAGACAATAGGATGCAATTTCGATTTTACTTGTAAACGACTCGAGTATTGCGGACTTGAGAAGGAACAAGGTTCAATCACATGAACATTGGGCAAATATTGAAGAAACGAAGGTTCTGTATTGTCAAATAAAAGCCACCACAATAAGGAGGCCAGCCGCTCCTTATAAACGTTTTTACAACCCTAATCAGCCAATAGGAGTTCTAAATAAGGTAAATAACTTAATTAATTAATTAACTAAATTGTCTCATTAATTAATTAAGGAAAGCAAATAAAAGGCAAGTTATCGTCTTAAAAATCAGACAAGGAAAACGCCAGCTCACTTTAGAACCAGCCACCGCTTTTCGGACAAGAAACCCTAGCGCGCGCGGACAAGGAATCCTCGCGCCGCTAGGACTCGCGCCTTCCGCACCCCAAACTAGGGTTTGGCGTATCTCCTAAACGCCTCGGGCGTTCTTGCTGATTTTTGGACACACATCCCCGACATGATGTAGTACATGTCGAACTCAATAGATGGACAGAAACACTCCATCTACGCGTCGTTCTGATGCCCAGCAGAATCACCGTCACACATGGTGAAGGTGAGGAGATTCACCATGCGTGGTGTCTTCTCTCGTAGTGCAGCGTCCTCACTTGTCATCTCACGCTCCAGCTCCTTGTGAATGAGAGATGACAATTTGTCTTGAAGCTTTCTAGCTCGCGCACGTGTCATAGGACCAGCTGCTGGTAAGGGCACATCGATGCGTGTGTTCGCATCATGCTTTCTTGACCAAGACTGTTTTCTTGACCAAGACAGACTCAGCTACAAGGCCCTTATGTTTAAAGGGTATTTTGGGGGTTTCCCATGTAATAATTATTGGGTATAAATATAAGGACTTAGCCTCTTTTATACCTGGTCTTGAATTTTGAGTGAATCTCTTCATAGACCAACCTTAGTGTAGCTTAGGGTTCTTAGAACCGTTTATCTATCTTTGTCAAGAATAAACAGGTTGTTCACTCTAGTTAGTGAAAGGGTCGTCTTGATTAAGAGATCCATAGTAATCAATATAGGAAGGTCGCCTTATCATCGTTGTAAGGAGGGTTTCCTCTTATTATTAAGTTTAATACAAGTATCCATTAAATACCTCTTCGACCTTCATCCATTAAATCCGTTGCCTAAACTCCATTTATCCTCCATTATCACTCGCTTGTGTCGTCCACCATTCGCTCATGCCAACCATCCAAAGGGGACTAGATCCGTTCAAGCTCATCAATACGGTTTCATCTTCCATTTGGAACCGAGATCTTATCACCACCACATTTGAAACATTCTATGGTTCTAGTAGGGGTGCGAGTGTTGGAATTGGTATTTGGAGTAGGTTTAAGTGTATTGGCTGAATGGGGTTTAGTATCTGGGTAGGTGTTTGGTTTAGGGGTGAAGGTAGGCTTTTTGGTGTCTACACTCAATTTAGGAGTAAGAGATGAAGAGTTCCACGAAGATTTGAAAGGAGTAGAAGAAGAATTGAAAGGAAATCTTAGTTTAGAGCTTACTTGTCTTTCAATCTTCAAGGCAATGTGGAACATTTCATCCATGGTGTTGTAGGTTTGAAAGTCAAGTTGGTAGGCAATCTCTTATGCAATCCGCCCAAAAATCTCACCATTGTGGCCTCCACACTTTCACTCACATTAGCACGCATAAGGCATGTTTGCATATCATGGAAATAATCACTAACACTTCGCACACCTTGAGATAAACGTTGGAGCCTTTGATGGAGATCCCAAATATGGTAACTAGTGATAACTTCTCGATTTCACCTTGGATGGTTGAAGTCGTGAGTTGCTTAGAGGAAGGATCTAGTCTCCTTTGAGAGGTGGCAAACGCTTGGATAGTTGATGTTTGGATGGATGATTTCGGTGTATAAGTGGAGTATATAGGTAGCGGCAATAATGGAGGAAATATAGAGATGTTTTATGGAAAAACTATGTATATAACTTATAATCAAGTGACTACAAGGATCTCTTAATCGAGCTCACCCTTACTTGATCATGCAATGATCAACCCGATGAGTTTTGACAAGATGAACAAGACCGGTTTTAAGAACCCTAAGGCTAGGCCTAACTAAATGGTCTTGAAGGAGATAACTCACAAAATCAAAGACAAAGGCATAAAAGAGGCTAAACCCTACTATTTATACCTAGGTTATTACATGTGGAAAATCCACTACTACCCTTAACAAAGGGGACTTGACCACGGGCTTTGAGAGATGGGCTTGGCTTGGCCTTTGGGAGGCTAGCGCAAGGCCTCGGATGGCTAGCGCTTGGGCTTTCAAGGAATGCTAGGGTTGGCGCGCCTTGTACGCTCGGCCTTGCGCGGAGATCCTCATGGCTTGCGAGGGTTTGGCATGCGCTTCTTCATGGCTGGCTCGGCCTCCTCGTGAGGTCACTTCACAGATTTGAGTGAGAGCCCTCGAGCTCGTATCATCCCCTCCCTCTTCAAATAGATTCGACCTCGAATCTGCACACTCCTTTCCTTTGCGATTGCTATCCATAGTGCCTATAAAGGAAGGACACGAATCAATAATATTACAAGTGGGGGGGGGGAAATAACAAGAAGGATACCCAAAGTTAAGTTGTGAGGCTATGTCCGTAGACTCAAAAATGAGAGTATCCTTCTCCCATGGGCATAGAAAAAAGCCTTGTGGGTGACCAGAGTTGCTTGCGCTCTCGTTGGCAGCAACTTATCACCTAGCAAAAGAGAGGAGACAAAACTAGAGGAAGTGGTGTTAGGGTTAGTGAAATCAAGAAAAGGATCCCTAAATCTGCCCAAGTGGCACGGTTTAGTGAAAGATCCATCCAACCTCACAACACTCCTTATGGCACACAAGCTCACTTTTTTCCTTGCCAATTGCTCACACTTTTCACTCTTAAGCTCACCACTCACAATTTTCACTCCTCTCGGCGCATGCTCACTCTTTTCATGCCCGATCTTTTTCTCACTCAGACACCTCATATTTTTCTCTCCTCTCGGCGCATGCTCACTTATTTCATGCCCGTTCTTTTCCTCACTCACACACCTCACATTTTTCACTCCACACCACTCAATTTGATTATCCATAACCATGGGGAGCACAAGAGTGGCACAAGCTTTGGAAAGCTTAGCTTGGTCTTCGTGGACTTTCAAAGAAGGCAAGGGGGAATAAGGAACTTGCTGCCTAAGTGCTCCAACTTGTACGTGTTGAGGAAACCATCATGGACAGCCCGTTTGTCAAACTGCCACGGTCTTCTAGGAAGCAAGTGGCTGGAATTCATTGGAGCCACGTCACAAGCCCGTTCATCCTCGTATGCACCAATGGAAAAAGGGATGATTACTTGTCGAGTCACACTAATGGAGCTCCCATCATTGAACCGATTCAGCACATAAGGGTGAGGGTGCTTTAGGGTAGACAACTGATAAGGCCCTAACCCCTTGTGGAGGAGTTTAGCCGCTGGTTTGAGAGGGAGCCGGATCTAGTCTCTTCAAGAGGATGGTAACTTGCTTCAAGCGGACAGGAGGTATGATGCGGATGAGTATTTCAGTAGATGAATGAGTAAGATGCAGCGGATGAACATGGAGGTAGAGGATAGGTGTATTTAGGAATAACAAATATGAACTCTATTCTTAGCAAACCCCCTCAAGAAGGACTTGAGTAACCTTGCTGAAAAGAACAAAGGATCTCTAAACAATTCAGCCCTCTCACCAAAAGAGATGAGCAACCTGACTTGGAGAAGATAGTGTGCTGGTTTGAAGAACCCTAATTAGCTAGCTAAGAGTTGGTCTGTGCTGAAGTTATTACAAAAACAAAGACAAGTGCAAATAATGAACTAAATGCACTTTAAATACCCTAGTCTATTTACAAGGGGAAAATACCCCAATACCCTTATACATAAGGGGCTGGACCGCCGGCCTAGGAGAAAAGGAGAAAAGAATGCAAGTCTATGGGGGTAAGAGGGTTAAACCCGTAGACTAGCTCAAAAGGAGAAAAGTGAGTTGAAGAATGCATCGCGCGATTGTAAGCAAATTCAATAAAAGGGATACACTCGTCCCAAGACTTGGAATATTGCTGAATCATCACACGTAACATAGTGCCTAATGTCCTATTAACTACTTCAGTTTGGCCATCCGTTTGAGGATGACACGAAGTGGAAAACAGCAACTTAGTTCCCAACTTTGCCCACAACACACGCCAAAAATGACTAAGGAATTTGCTATCCCTATCACTAACAATCGTGCGTGGCATGCCATGTAAACGAACAATTTCACGAAAGAAAAGAGAGGCGATGTGAGATGCATCATTTGTAGTGTGACAAGGAATAAAGTGTGCCATTTTAGAGAAACGATCAACAACTACAAACAAAGAATCCTTCCCCCTTTTGGTTCGGGGTAGTCCGACCACAAAATCCATAGAGAGATCACACCATGGATGAGATGCAACCGGCAAAGGCATGTAAAGACCATGATTAATGCATTTAGACTTGGCACGTTTACAAGTAATACAGGCAGCCACAATATCAGCAACATGTTTCTTCATGTGAGGCCAAAAGAAGTGCTCTTTAAGTGTGCTAAGAGTCTTATCTACCCCAAAGTGCCCCATTAGACCTCCCCCATGCGATTCTTTCATAAGTAACTCCCGTGTACTACAACGAGGTATGCACAATCTACCTTTACGAAACAGAAAATCAGTATGTATCACAAATATTCCATGTGCACCATTAGAGCATTCAAGATAGGCATCTTTAAAGTCTAAATCAGCAGCATACAAAGAAGTGATGTGTGTGAAACCTAAAAGTCGTGAATGGAGGGAAGTGAGAAGGGCATACCTTCGAGATAGAGCATCTGCTACCACATTGTCCTTCCCTTTCAAGTACTTGATGTGATAAGGGAAACGCTCAATAAATTCCATCCATGCTGCATGGCGCTTGTTGAGCTTCCCTTGTCCCTTGAGGTATTTGAGGCTAAGGTGGTCCGTGTGAACCACGAACTCCTTGGGCAGCAAGTAATGCTCCCACACGTTGAGAGCTCTCACAAGTGCGTATAACTCTCGGTCATACGTGCAGTAGTTTAGTTGCGCTCCTTTCAACTTCTCGCTAAAATAAGCCACCGGTTTCTTTTCTTGGACCAAAACAGCACCGATTCCTATCCCACTTGCGTCACACTCCACCTCGAATGTCTTATCGAAGTTGGGGAGGGTGAGGACCGGGCTAGAAGTCAGCTTGTCCTTGAGTGTGTTGAAGGCCACCTCTTGCTCTGTGCCCCAAATGAAAGGCATATTCTTTTTGGTGAGGGCGTTGAGGGGGGCGGCGATGGTGGAGAAGTCTTTGACGAAACGGCGGTAGAATCCGGCCAGCCCATGGAAGGAACGAACGTCTCCCAAGTTGGCTGGTGTTGGCCAATCAGCAATGGCCCTAACCTTCTCGTTGTCTACCTTGAGGCCGAAGGTACCTACAATGAAACCAAGGAAGTGCACTTCCTCCAAACAGAATTCACACTTGGATAACTTCGCGAAGAGTTGATTCTTGCGAAGGGTAAGAAAAATCTGGTTCAAATGGTCTAAATGGACTTCTAAACAAGTGCTATAAACCAATATGTCATCAAAATAAACAACCACAAATTTGCCGATAAAAGGCCTAAGTACATGGTTCATTAGACGCATAAAAGTGCTAGGGGCATTTGTAAGACCAAAGGGCATAACAAGCCATTCATAAAGACCGAACTTAGTTTTAAAGGCTGTTTTCCACTGATCTTCTTCATGCATTCTAATTTGGTGATAGCCACTCACTAAGTCAATTTTAGAGAAGATCTTAGCACCACTTAACTCATCCAACATGTCATCCAAGCGAGGAATGGGGTGAGAGTACTTTACCGTGATTTTATTGACTGAACGGCAGTCCATACACATGCGCCAACTTCCATCCTTCTTAGGCACGAGGATCACGGGGACAGCACAAGGGGAGAGGCTCTCCCGAATGAAACCCTTGTCTAGAAGAGCGTCAACTTGCTGCTGAAGTTCATGTGTTTCTTTCGGACTGCAACGGTATGCTGGGCGGTTTGGGAGAGTTGAGCCGGGGAGGAAATCAATCCGGTGCTCAATTCCACGCACGGGTGGGAGGCCATTGGGGATGTCTTCCGGAAACACATCCTTGAAGTCTAGCAAAAGAGGAGACATAAGAGGAGGAAATGAAGGGTTAGAGTTAGAAACAATAAGCGAGTGTTCCTTAAATCTGATTAGGATGCAAGGCTTGCGCATGATAAGAGCATGCCTTACATCTCTACCTTTAGCAATTAAACTCACGTTGCTGCCTATTTTCACTCCACTCGAAGGCTCACCAACTTGCTTACTTTTGTCAAGTCTTGTTTTACCACTGAACTCACTCACACAGCTCACAATTTTCTCTCCACTTGGCGCATGCTCGCTTTTTTCATGCCCGCTGTTTTTAACACTCTCACAACTGACATTCTTCTCTCCACTCCACACCTTTTGTGATCCAAGAGACGATGTTATCTCAAAAGTGGCTGAAGCCTTTTCTAACTTCAGCTGGTCTTCGTACACTTGGCTAGGAGGAAGGGGTGGGATAATGAACTTGCTGCCAAGGTGTTCTAGCTTGTAAGTGTTGCGAAAACCATCGTGAATGGCCTTCCGATCGAATTGCCAAGGTCTGCCAAGGAGGAGATGGCTAGAATGCATCGGTGCCACATCACATAAGCGCTCATCCATGTATTTTCCAATCTGAAGTGGAATGAGGACTTGCCGCTTGACCTTAACTGAACTCCCATCGTTGAACCAATTCAAGGAGTATGGCCTAGGGTGTTTAGAGGTGGGTAGACCCAAGGAGTGCACCAGGAGAGTGCTGGCTACATCCGCACAACTCCCATTGTCTACAATGATGGAGATTACCATTCCATTCGAAACCCCACGCGTATGGAATAAGTTCTCTCGCTGCTCAAGGACTTTATCATCTTCCTTTGCTGTCACGCTTAATGTGCGCCTCACGACTAGGCATGTTGGTACATCTACATAGGCATAATCAGCTTCCTCTTCATTCGGATCATCATCAACATCCCATAAGTGGCCGTGAGGTGGGGCTGACTCCTCATCATCCTCACTCTCTAATTCTCCTCCCTCGCGAATCAAGATGACTCGCCGATTGGGACACTCGGCCTTCATATGGCCGCTGCCCCCACATTTGAAGCACTTAATGCTTCTAGAAGGCGTTCTTTGGGTGTTTAAGGGTGGTTTTGGAGGGTAAGGCGGCTGGTTTGTAGCGTTTGGGGTAGTGTGTGGGGTGGTGTTTGGCTTGGTTGTGAAAGGTGGTTTGGGGCTGTCATTGGTAGACTTAGAAGGGAAGGGGGTGGTCTGCCATGTTTTTTGGAAGGGTGATGGAGAGGTGTATGGTGTTTTCGGTTTGGCAGTCACTTGCTTCTCTATTTTTAAGGCCAAATGGAACATCTCCTCCAATGTGTCGTACTTGTGGAAGTCTAGTTGATAGGAAATTTCCTTGTGTAGACCACTCATAAAACGAGCCATGGTGGCCTCCGGGGTCTCATTTGTGCTTGCCCGCATCAAACAAGTCAACATCTCATGGTAATAGTCACTCACGGTACGGGGGCCTTGATACAAACGTTGGAGACGCTGATGCAAGTCACGGATGTAGTGTGGGGGCACAAACCGAAGCCTCATTTCAGTCCGCAACTCCTCCCAAGACTCGATAGGCGGATTTCCCTCATTTCTCTTTATCAAACAAATGCGATCCCACCACTGTATCGCTAAGCCCGTGAACTCTACAACGGCCAATTTCAGCTTCTTTGTCTCGGAGTAGTTGTAACAAGCAAATTGTCTATCCACTTTGTTTTCCCATTCATGAAAAGTATCCGGGTCATCCTTACCATCGAAGGTAGGGATTGACAACTTGATACTCGAGAGGTTGTGATCCACTCTCTCCTCATTGTGCCTATAACCCCGCTGCTCGTATATCTCATCATGATCAAACCTTCGCGCATTGTGAGCGTGTTCATAGTGAGGTGGATGTTGCTGTCTAGGCTGCTCATAATTGGGTAGGACATATGCATTCGCGTGATGTAGAGGAACAGCTTGGTGATTAGCTATTTGGAGTGGAGTTGGGGTATGCGGTTGGCTAGGGTTATGTGGTGGTGGTCCGGGTGGGGGGGGCTGATGTGGTAGTTGTCTCGTGTCAAGAGTGTGGGTGTAGGGCTGATGTGGTGGCTGTCTCGTGTCAAGAGTGTGGGTGTAGGGCTGATGTGGTGGCTGTCTCGTATCAAGAGTGTGGGTGTAGGGCTGATGTGGTGGCACGGTATGGTGAGTATGGTGGCCGAGGGCTTCCTCATGGTGGCCATTATGGCCGGCTGTTGTAGCCCTATCCGTATGAGCTTCTACTTGCGGGAAGGCATAGTAGTCGAGACTAGTAGGATCTTGTGGGCGAGTAGTTTGCTGGAAGTGGGCCTGTGGTGTGTGTGGGAGGTTGGGGTGGGTAAGCCGTGGTTGGAGGGTAATTTGGCGGTTGTGGTGAGGGTGTAGAAATTTTTTCCGCTAAGGCAGCAATGGCAGCCAAGATGTCAACATTGGCTTGCTCTTGTCTTGTGGCGTGTTGTTGCAATGTAGCCACATGTTGGCGAGTCTCTCCCATTTGGACCGAAAGAGATGCCATGGCCGGGTGTAGGGGAGCGGACTCATCTGACCCCTCACTGATATTTGTGTCGTGGATAGACATAGACAATGTACCTACAAAAAGAAACAAACGCAATTGAAAATGATAAAGGGGTTAGTCCCTCCCTCACGTGTATCGCTCGTGTTTCACACTACACTCTAATGCTCTCACAATTTTACCCACTCAAACTTCAGTTCCGAACCAACCAGAATAACTAGCAATTACTCTAAGACTCAAGGAATCAAGAAGAGAGCATCACCCAGAAAAGAAAGTCTCAACGCTGAAATTCGAGTGAAAACTGCTCACTGATTTTGAATTGGATAGAAGTATGTGAAACCAACAGAATTAGGAGACACGTACAACATAAGAAATGTTCAACTCAGCCTGAAGTTTGCTCAGACAAAAATCCAGAAGAAACCGAGTGCAGACGCTCACGCAAACAGAAAAAGGACGAAACTAGACAAAGAAAAAGGTTCCCAGCCTTGACTCAAACAAGGTTGACAAACGAATTTCAAACAATTGCACACCTCAAATGCTGAACTATTACACTTATAATGTATTCATCCATACTAGTAGACTCTTGCTTTTGACTCCATTGCAATCTATATTTTGTTTTTTTTTTTTTTTTTTTTTGAATGAGGAACTTGATCTTCTTTTTTTTTTTTTGTGCAATGGGTGAAGAGAACTTACTTGTATGACAAGTAGTTTTAAGACAAAAGTGAGGTGGCAAGTGAAAGTGAGTGCTGGACCAGTTTGGGACTCAAGAGATGGTGTGTGATATTTGTTTTGGGGAAAACGTGCTGGGGTAAGAGAATGTGTACGGTTGGAAAGGAATGTTTTCTATTTGTTTCAGTTTTCTATTAGTGGGAAGTGGGTGGTGCACGGATGGGTAAGTGCTGGACTGGGACAAGAGAATATTCAGCTTGTTTAAAAATGAAGAAAGTCAGGTAAGTGCTGCAATCTATGACACCAAGCTGAGGTGCAAGAATAGAAAACTGGGGGACAAGAACTTGGGGACAAGTAATGTTGTCTGTTTGTCTGGAAACACACTTCAAATTGTTGACATCAAAGAGAGTAGATCAAACTGCTGCTCTCATCATCTTCTTTAACCAAACGAAAACAACATGAACTAACAACAACACCCCACAGATTCACAACACAAACTGTTTTCTGGACAGAAAAATTTGTTCACAACAACAACACAAGGATGAGGGTCTGGATACGGTTTTAATGGAAGAAAACGGTAGGATAACCAGGGATACCAACCTAGAGAACACTAGAGCTCCGCTACCACTTGATAAGGCCCTAACCCCTTGTGGAGGAGTTTAGCCGCTGGTTTGAGAGGGAGCCGGATCTAGTCTCTTCAAGAGGATGGTAACTTGCTTCAAGCGGACAGGAGGTATGATGCGGATGAGTATTTCAGTAGATGAATGAGTAAGATGCAGCGGATGAACATGGAGGTAGAGGATAGGTGTATTTAGGAATAACAAATATGAACTCTATTCTTAGCAAACCCCCTCAAGAAGGACTTGAGTAACCTTGCTGAAAAGAACAAAGGATCTCTAAACAATTCAGCCCTCTCACCAAAAGAGATGAGCAACCTGACTTGGAGAAGATAGTGTGCTGGTTTGAAGAACCCTAATTAGCTAGCTAAGAGTTGGTCTGTGCTGAAGTTATTACAAAAACAAAGACAAGTGCAAATAATGAACTAAATGCACTTTAAATACCCTAGTCTATTTACAAGGGGAAAATACCCCAATACCCTTATACATAAGGGGCTGGACCGCCGGCCTAGGAGGGTTGAAGAAGGGCTGGAGCGGTCTTGGTCAGGCGCACCCAAGTGGCCAAGGGTCAGCCGCGGTAGGGCTCATGGTTTCCAAGGGTTTAGGCGCGCGCTTCTTCACGGTTTGGCCGAACAAGGCATGAACACATGTAGTCCATTGTTCCCGAGGCTTTATGTCACTCTCTTCAGCTCTAAGGCTCTTCAATAGGGTGGCTGCTACAGCCTTGCTCCGAGTGAAGTATCCATGAGTATTGGTGCTCGTATCAACAACCCCAACGCATGGACAAGAAGCTCACTTGCCACATCGGCACAACTACCATTATCAACGAGAATGGATATAACCAATCCGTGAGCTAGGCCGCGGGTGAGAAAGAGGTTGTCCCTTTACTCCAAATTCATATCATGAACCTTGGCATGGATGCTCAAATTTCTCCTTACTACCAAACACTTAGGGACATCCACACAAGCATACTCATCATCATCAACATCACCCGTATCAAATACACTCTCAGTAACCCTCACTTGGGTACTCTCGAGTTCATCATCATCACTAACCACTTCACCACTCTCACGCATGACCATCACCCTCCTATTAGGGCATTCGGCCCTCATATGGCCTTTGCCTCCACATTTAAAGCATGTAATATTCCTAGAAGGGGTTCTAGAATTAGGGTCGGTGTTTGATGTTGGTTTGGGTATCAAAGCCGAGGACAGGTTGGTGTTTGGGTATGCGTTTGGCTTGGGCGGGGGCGTGGGTTGTGTGTTCTCTTGGTTAAGTTTAGATGGGAAGGAAGGTGCATTCAAAGAAGGCTTATAAAAAGATGAAGAAATGAAAGGAGTTTTGGGCAAGATGGAACATGTCCTCCAAGGTGTCATAAGAGTGAAAATCCAGCTGGTATGAGATCTCCTCTTCATGTTCTTGGTGTTCATACAAGTGCTTTAAAAATCTGCCAAGTGTCCTTGTGATCCATGTGAGCCAAGTGGTCCCATTTGTTTGCTAGTGTGAGTTGTCACACACTATACTTGAACCATAGGTGGCCACATCTCTCATTCTCCACCAAGTATTTTTACATGCTCACCACTCTTAGATATTTCCAACACTTGCCACATCATTTTTCCACTTTACTTGCCACTTCACTTGCCAGGTCACACATTTTTACCACCTCATCACTTATCGCCACATCATCAATTTTTGGCATTTAGTGAAAATACTTTTCTTGATTTAAACTACTTGTCACATACTTAAAACACACTACTTGTCATACATATTCATTTTGAAGGCTCTTGCACTCAATCAAAACAAACAAAAAATAATGAAAAGAAGTGAAATAGAGGTAGTGCTTAGCGGCGTGCCGCTACTGTCCAGGATTTATAAAAACAAAAACAAAAAAAGGGAAAAGCAATTGATTGAGTCACAAGTCAAGAGCCCATTATGTGTTTAAACATTTGTGTGTGCAATTGAATCATTTTTTAGGTGTGCATTTGAAGTGATTGCATTTTCCCTCCATCTTTTCAATTTTCGGCTTCCCTTTCTCTTTTCCTTTTCTCTTGTCATTTTCATGTTTTCTTATGTAGCTAGTGTCTTGGTGTCTTCTTTCTTTCTTCCTCACATTTAATTCCTACTCTAAGCCATTTTAGTGTTCATACATCAAGAATTTGTTCCTTGATCACTAATTCGGCTTTCCTTACCTTTCTTTCTCACCTTTGTTTTCTTTGCATTTCTTGTGCTTTCTTTGATTCTTAGAGTCTTTGCTAGCCTGAGGTTTGGTTTATGCTTGGAGACAAGAGTGGGTAAGGTGGTGAGATTATTAGAGTGATTGTGCGAAACACGAGTGCAAACACGTGAGGGAGAGACTAACGTTTTTATATATCAATTGAGTTTGTTTTTTTTTGTAGGTCCTTTAATTATGTCTAATTATTATGATGCTTCTTATGGTTATGCGAGTTTCTCTTATGGAAGTGAGACATCCTATGAGAGTGGCTCTTATGGGGTTGATGACCATGACTTACAGTCTTATGCCGCACCTTCTTCTCGGTCAGAGTTTGAGCATCATGCGCCATTTTTGGCAACCATATTGTTCTTCCAGTCAGCACACTTCCTCCTATGATCAAGTTTCTTATGGGTATGATACACATGTAGATTATCGATTGGATGCCCAAAGTGTTGCCAGCTATGATGATGGTTATTTCTCGTCGGAAGGTTTTGATTATGGATATGGGTCTAGTGCATACGAGCCTACAACGCACACTCCAAGCCATGGCCTAGGTTCCTCATCCTACCATAGTCGTGGCCATGGCTCCACTACTCATATTTTTATCCGACGGCCTCCTCAACGTTCATATGACCATATGCCTTCCTACGCAAGAGAGTCATCCTACGCACGCGAGCATCCCTTTAACCAAGACTTTTCTTATGGCCAAGAACACCGTATTGAGCACATAGGTAAGAGATCTGTGGTTGAGGGTTCAGCTACTTCTTCCACTTTTGAGTCAGGTAAGGTGTCCCTTACGGCGCACGTGACGGAAGAGATGACCCTTACTTCCTTCAAAGCCACCATGGCTAAAATTTCAGCTCGATTGGATCACCTTGAATCACAAACTCCAAGCTTAGAATTGATCCACCTCCACCTCCATCCATCGGTGAGGTTAGTATTTGTTCTCTCGGTTTGCATTCATTTGAGGATATTTTGGCTCCATTTGAGGAGGTAATACTTGTTGCTTCTAGTGGTGTCGCTTCTAGTGGTGTTGCTTCTAATGTGTGTTCTTTTGGTTCGCATTTATTTGAGGAGGATTTGGTGCTATCTAGAGAGGAAATGCTTGTTATTCCACCCGTTGTTGATGTTGTGGCTCCATTGGTCGCGGATATGGCTATTTTGACTAGGTGTTCACATGATGATGATCATGGGGCGGATGGCAGCAAAGAGAGTGTCTTAGCGCTGAGTAGGCTGTCTACGGGCTGCCATGAGAGAGCCATTCATTGTCTTGCCTTGCAGCGCATATTTAGGTCCCTTGGCAGCGATTTTTCCATCATCCCGGCGGTGCCTTCACATAGCTATTCGGACCCGTTCCTCCTTGGGCTTGCGCATATTGGCCGCACATCCTCCATCACCCTTTTGGCTCATCATCTTGGTCCCATTTTATTTGCTTGTGTAGTTGTCATCCACCACACTTGATCCATATTAGGCCACATAACCCTCATTTCTACACCAAGCATTTCATTTAGCATATGCATAGAATATTCTTGTAGATATTTTATTGCATACTTGCTGCCACCTCACTTGCCACATCACCTCATTTGCCACCTCATCACTTCTTGCCACATCATTAATTTTTGGCATTTTGTGCAAACCTTTTCTTGACTTTAAACTACTTGTCATACATATTCATTTTGAAGGCTCTTGCACTCAATCAAAAAAAATACGAAATGAAGCAAAAGCAAGCAGTGCTTAGCGTCATGACGCCAAGAGCTGTCCAGATTTTTTAAAAAAAAAGGAAAAGCAATTGATTGAGTCACAAGTCAAGAGCCCATTGTGTATGTAATTGACTCTTTTAGGTGTGCATTTGAAGTGATTACATTTTGCCTCCATTTCTTTCTAACTTTTGGTTGCAAATCATTTCCTTTTATCCCTTCTTTTCATTTAGAGCTAGCTTTCTTTTGTGTCTTTGGTCTTTCTTCCTTGTTTCTTACATTGTCATTCTACTCTAAGTCTAATTGGTGTTCAAATCATCACATTCTTGAGCATCATTCGACTTTTCTCACCTTTCTTTCTCGCCCTTATTTTCGTTGCATACATTGTGCTTTCATTGATTCCTAGAGTCCGTGCTAGCCTAAGTATTGGTTTGTGATTGAAGATAAGAGTGGGTAAGGTTGTGAGCGCATTAGAGAGAAGAGTGAAACACGAGCGAAACACGTGAGGGAGAGACTAACCTTTTTATATAGACTTATGTTTGTTTATTTTTGTAGGTACTTCATTATGTCTAATTATTATGATGCTAGTCCTTATTATGAGCGTTACTCTTATGAAAGTGAGGCATCTTATGGGAGTGGCGCTTATGGGGTTGATGACTAAGAGTCATGTTCTTATGCCACATCTTCTTGCCCGGAGTTTGATCATCATGAGCCATCTCGGCAAGCCTATGGTTCTCACGGTACACTCCCTCCATCCTATGATCAAGCTTCTTTTGAGTATAATGCATATGTGGATTATGGGTTGGGTGGACAAAGTATTGCTTGCAATGATGATTATACCTCTTGCGTGGATAGTGTGGATGATTATTATGGGCAAGAGGCACCTTCTCGGCACATCTCACTCTTACGGTACACTCTCTCTATCCTATGATCAAGTTCCTTTTTGATATGATGACAATTTGGATGATAGGTTGGATGGTCGAAGTGTCACTAGTCATGATGATGGTAGTGCTTCTTGGGAGAGTTTTGATTATGGGCAGGGGCCTAATGCGTATAAGACTAGGGCGCACTCTCCAAGCCATGGCTCTGCTACTTGTGTTTTTGTCCTACGACCTCCCCGACGTTTCTATGACCGTGGTAGACATTCCTCTCATCATGCTCTAGAGCAACACTTCCGTGCCACATCTTTCCTTCCGCTCCTCCCAAACGAGCAAGAGACATCTATTGCACCTCATGTACATGCCGCGGGCACTTGTGTGATGCATGCCCTAACAATAGAGTGAAGAAAGTGAGTTGTGCACCTGAGGGTATGGTTGTGGGTTCAGATAAGTCTTCCACCTTAGATTCGGCTATTGCTCTACTTACGGCTCAAAGGGAAGTAAATGAAGAAATCAAGCGAGACATGGACCGGCTAATACGCCAATGGGACTACACCAAGCAACTTATACAAGATGAGTTGGCTAGTGCGAGGAATGTGGAGAGTATGTGGCCGAGTCTTGGATGGGAACCCTTGAGAAGCAACGAGCATGTGGCTAAGGGGGAGGTCTCATCTAGTACTTGTTCTTCCGGTCTACCACCCATCGATGAGGTTAGTCTTGTCTCTTTTGGTTCGCATTCATTTTAGGAGGATTTAGTTCCATCTAGAGAGGAAGTGTATGTTTTGCAACCCATTGATGAAGATGTGATCCCAATTGTTGCGGAAATGGATATTTTAGAGGTAAAATCCGAGTGGTGATGATCATGTGACAGATAGAAATAATGGGAATGCAATAGGGATTTACGGGTTGTCTACGGGCTGCCATGAGAGAGCTCTTCTTTGTCTTGCCTTGCAACGCCACTTTGAGCACATGGGCAGGGAGTTCTCTATCATTCTGGTGGTTCCTTCCGTTAGCTATTCGGATCCTTTTCTCCTTGGACTTTAACATATTGGTCGCGCCCCCTCTATCACTCCTTTGGATCCTCATCTTGGCTAAGTCTTCTCCAACACCGTACCAAGCTTCTTCAAGTATATTGGCCACGCCTCCTCATACATCACTCCTTTGGCCCCTTATTTTGCGAAGAAAATGGAAGGGAAGGGAGACATGGTAGTCCTTATGTGATATGGTCTCGGTTTTACTTGAGACGATGAATCCGTGACTTGGAGATGGAACAGACCTAGTCCTCTTTGAGAGGTCGGATGATGGCTTGAAATGGGTAATCCTTGATGAAGATGATGGACGGAATGTTGTATGGAAGCAGCGGAAATAGATGGATGAAAGGTAGAAGTGTATTGATGAAATAACTAGATAGGAACTTTCAATCACAAGTGATTGAAAGGATCTCAAATTTACAAACCCAACCCTTTCACTATCTAATCATGAAACTTACTTGGATTTGCAGAAATGATAGTGTTTGTTGGTTCTAAGAACCCTAAATTAACTAGCCCTAAAATTGGTCTAAGAAGGATAATACTCACAAATTCAAAGACAAGGCATAAAAGAGGCTAAGTCCTTCTATTTATATCTTGTGCTTATTACAAGGGAAATACCCTAAACTACCCTTGGACAAAGGGCTTTGGCTGCTTGGCCTTGGCGGGCTTGAAGATGGGCCTTGAGGCTTAGGCAGTGGCCATCACAAGGCTTGGAAGGCGCGGGCCGAGCGCTAGACTGCAAGCGGCAAAGGTCATGGGATGCTAGGGTTCTCGGCGAGGAGCTTCATGCTTTGGCCGACCATCTCATGAACGTTCCCGCCTTGGCTTTCATCATTGGCAGCTTGCGATGCGGGCTTCACGAATTTGAAGGGCGTCAAGGTAATCATGTTGGCGTGCACACAAGTCACCCATTTCTCAAAGCCTTTACGTTCCCTTCTTCATCCCTTAGCGCCTCCAAGAGTAAGGCCACCGTGCCTTTGCTCCTTGTGGGGTAGCGATGAGTAGCCGTGCTCATTGATACGATCTCGGTTGCGATTGGAAGCTTGCACAGATTTCACAAGCGATGATAATGGATGAACATGGAGTAATAGCAGCGGAAATGAAGGATAGATAGAGAAGTATTGATGATAACATATATTGAACTTACAATACCCGACAAACCCTCCTAGATCTAGTCTAGACAACCTTGTCACAAAGTAAAGTAAGGATCTCAAGATTACAAACCCATCCCTTTCACTCTCTAATCATGAAACTTATTTGGATTTGCAGAAATGATAGTGTTTTTGCTCTAAGAACCCTTTACCCTAAGCTAACCTAAGATATTGTTCTATGAAGAAATGACATTCAAATCAAAGAAAAGGTATAAAAGAGGCTAAGTCCTTCTATTTATACCCTCTAAGTTATTACAAGGGAAACCCCTAAAACAACCTTGGATAAAGGGCCTTGAACGCCTAGATGGGTTGCTCGAAGTGGGCTCGGAATGGCCAAGGAACGTCACTCGCAGCATGCCGCTAAGGGCTTTCAATCGTTGGCCTCCCTAATACGGGTTGGTCGACCTCCAATCTACTCCGCTACCACATGATATGAGCTGGGTTTCGTTTGGACGAATGTAACCGGATCTAGCCCTCTTTGAGAGGATAGAGAGGATAACGTCGCAAGAAGAAGATACGGATAACAATGGATGATGAACAATAATGAACTTAAACACTTGAAAAAACCCCTCAAGTCTTGCTTGAGTAACCTTGCCGAAAAGTGATTAAGGAACTCTAACTATCACGACCCTCTCACCTCTTGGATGAGCAACCCGGATTAGTATAGAAGATAGTGCTGGTTTTAGGAACCCTAAAACTAACTAAGAGTTTGGTCTATGAAGAAGATTCAATAAAAACAAAGACCAGGTATAAAAGAGGCTAAGTCCTTCTATTTATACCCTACCCTTAACAATGGGCCTTGGGCAGCTTGGTCTTGGCGGGCTTGGAGATGGGTCGTGAGGGCTAGGCAAGCAAGCACATAGGGTAGGTGGATGCGCTCAAGGTTTGCTAAGGATTTGGCGCGGGCCGAGTCATGGTTTGGCCGACCAACCCATGAGGTTCGTGCAAGAAAGATAAGCCACACGGGAGGCCTTTCACGTGCAATGTGTGCGGGCACCAATAGGTCCATGCTCGTATCAATAATGTAATTAAATCAACAACCTCTTACTTCAAAATGCCAGTGTCGAATAATTTACATTCAAATGTAGTCCAAGTCTAGAGACTTGTAGATCAAGAGGTGAAACCTTCTTTCCTAGTCTAGTCAAGGAGAGACCAGAGAAGCAGCTTGGTTTTGACCATTGGTCAGCAAAATTCGTAAACAAGAACTTGAAGTCAAATTAGTCAATGTTATTTTTTTCCCATTCAAACCATTAATAATACAATACAACAAAAGCCATGTTGGGTCGTTGACACCATATAAACAATGTTTTTTCCATGACAGTTTGGCTCACTATACATAAAAAAAAACAGAGATACAACTTGGATGCATGACATGACTAAAACTGGAGTGGAACAAATTAGCTACTGTGCATAGCATGACCCTGCACCTGTTGGAGGCCGTCGAGCATAGAAGTTTGAGACCGGAGCAGCCGCAACTCCACGCCTATTCAATAGGCACCTGAAGTAGTGCAAGCGGGGTAGCGCTGTTAAGGTAATATTTCCGGAGGATATGGCGTCTCTCCTGCTCCATAGCCGCTCTGCAGAAAAGGAAAAGTCGAAATGAATACCATGCCTGAGAGCCAACATTAAAAATGCATGTAACCAGATTAGAAGTTCGTGAGCATGTGCCGTGTAAAAGTTAAGATCCGATATCCAAAACCATCTTCTTTTTCAATTAGAAGGGAAGATCATCTGTTCAAGCAACAAGGCAAGATTCGTTTTCAGCAAGGGAGATTATGGACTCATAACATATACTGCATGAAGCACAGAACGAACTATTTTTTGATACTTACCCATATAAACCAAGAGATCACTAATTCACTTAAATAAACTATCCATTATAATATACTTTTTAGATTATGGTATTAAGAAGATACAAATGGCTATTTAGTCTGGCAAAGTTTACTATCCTGCTATCGCGTATGAAAAAGACAACTAGCATTGATCTTAAAGCACATTTTATCCTCCACAAGTTAATTCAACGTGTATAAAAACTGGAAAGGAGCTACAAAAGGATACATCTAGTTTTTCAAGCATATCTTAAACGATGATATTTTTAACAGACGGAGACGGCATACCAGCTGCAGCTGCCGCTCGAGGCCATATTGTTTGCTGAATATCCGAGGTATCAGCTGTCTCACCCCACATGCAAACTTCTCCTCCAAGAACAAGCTCTTGCTTGGAAACATCATTGATTCCTTCCAACGGCTCAGCCGTGTAAACATCATACCAAGGGACATCCAGATGGTCGAGGTACCAAAAACCTTGATTGCTGAAGATGCATCTAAAACCTTTTGCAACAGCTGCTGGGCAAACCCCACCACCCAACCTGTGGTAGTCAATAGGTTACATCATTGGAGGAGGATGTAGTCGAAACTGACAAACGCCTTGACACGCAAATGAAAGTATTCAAGGATAGAACGCACCAGTTATGCACTATAGTCTTTGGGTTTAGATTTGAAGCAAATGTATTGAATGTTTCTTCCCTGGAATGAAAAGAAACTTAAATTTATCAGATCTATAATTTATCCAGCACTAAATAATTAAAATTGTGGGACTACAGTATATAAAGAAACTACATTTCAATAGCCATCCATTTATTAATGAAAGTATACTAGAGCAAATAATGAAAATAACTTGGGCATGTTATGACTATATTTCCTATTTTGATTTGTTTTTACACATTCTGGACAGGATCGAGAATACTCAAATTGCCAATTTTACTTGTATTGACCTTACTATCAACATACCAGTTGACAGGGATCCAACTTTTTGAAATTGCTATTTCCTGAGCCCTCAGTACAAAATACTTGTATGCATCCTTAGCAGTCATGTTATGATCCTGCAACCTACAATTCAATTGGTGAATGTCATAAAAGGAAATAGGAACTGTGTGTTCATGTGAAAAGTAACCAAATTTCTTCTGACTCAGGAGAATACGAAATAGGAGCTGTATTTTCAACATTTAAAAAGTGAAAGAAGATCAAAACAGTTCAGTGATGTACCATTGCTTGATATGCGGTGTGGTAGTCCAGCAACCTGACATCCATGCATGAAAATTACCACTCCATGTTACATGAAGAAGTTGAAAAGTAACTAAAGTAAGACTGAACACTTTTGAATAATAACTTGTCAATTAAAATTACCAACCAAGAGCTCGTGCCTCACAGATATTATCTTATGCACAAAACTCTCAAAGTTTCAAGTTCTACTTCTTCAAGTTTAAGGCTGAATCATTCTAAAGTAAAAAGCTTTTGATGCAATAAGTTTAATTGATGGTCATCCAGGAGCAAACAGCTTATCACAATGCTAAAAGTGACAGTTTAATCCAAATGTATTTGGTAAATGTGCACCTTCAACAGGCAAGTGAAATTTTGGAGGTAACCCGTTTTGTTTCAATATAGCACTTCTTTTACAAAATCATATCAAGAATAAAAGCAAATCACTGACCTGCATTGACCTCATCACCACCCAAGTGAAAGAACCCAAAGGGAAAAATCTTTCTCATGTCTGTAGACAAATGTTATATAGAAAAAGTAAGACTGCAAATTTTCCCAGATGATAGATACTTTCATCCTCAACAGCAGACATTGTTTGGCTCAGAAAAAACTGAAAGGCCACCAGATATTATAACTTTAGCAAGTGATGTTACTGAAAAAGTAACTATCCAAGTCCTAGGTACATCAGTAAGGTGAAAGTCCAGGCAACTTGCTTCATAGAAAATTACCAACCCTAGTAATCATAAGCACTGGCTTTTTTGTCAACACATGACAAAAATTGTAAAGATTACGCAATCATAATAGGCTTAAGAGTAGCCAAACGCAACACAGATGGTTATCATGGTCTGGAGAAAGGAATAAAATAAGCTTAACCTGACAGAATGCCATCAATCACATCAAAAGTAAAAGAATTTGTAATATCAAGCGGCTCTCTACAGGTTGGGGAAGGCCAGAGATCAGGATATCCAGTGCCCCTGTACAGGAAGAAGAACCATAGTATTGATGTATGCTTGGACGCGAGACGAAATTTCCCCGAAACTTACTCATAGCACATGATAAAAAGAGGGAAATATATAATGAGAAACTTTGCATTGACTGTCTATACTCTATACAAAACTAATCATGAGTCTATTGGAAAATGAAGCAATCAGTAATGTGTATCTCTTTTATCTTGTCAGCACTACTCGCAAAAATATAAGCTTGACCAAAAAGATCTCTTTATGAAATGTTCAAAGATCCACCATGATTTGAGAGACTCTTAAGCCAGTTTACTGCTATGTAACATACATAAAGGGAGACAAGCAATGCCATACCATGATTCAGCATGACCAGGGACATCGATTTCAGCCATAATATTTATGCCTGCCATGAACCATAAAGAATATCATTGAATAGTTCAAACATTTGCTGTAGCCTATCAAGATTCTAGAAACTAATTTCACTTTATTCGACCTATAAAATTATACCATCACATAGATGAATGCCAAAAAGGGATGCATGTATTGTTATTTCAGAAATATAGATCAAAGAATGTTTATATTGAATCTTCAACCAGCTTTAAAGACGAGACTCACCTCTTATTTTGGCAAAGCTTCACGTCAAAACATGGAAACAATGATAAAGAACAAGTCAGGCGATACAAGGAGGTGAAGCATAGCATAAAAAATAATATGAGCAAGATATCAAACAACAGGTCATGGTCCAAAAAAACATTCTAACAAAGTAGATTGTATCTATTCCTGTAAAGAATAAAAATTTATCAAATTGTGACGACAATTATCAAATCATGATATCCTGTAAGCATAAAGCATTCATTTAGTTCCCCCATCTTCTGAAAAGAAGAAGATCCCTTCATTAATATTCCTTTTTTTACATAATGAACTTGTTTTTTGGTCAATTTTATGAGCAACATGAACCTTACTTTACAATTTCATGTGCATCCTCGACTGTATATCGCTCCCATTTTGAATAGGAACCCTTCCACAAATTTGGATATGTAGGTACTTCTAAGGGAAATGACTCCTCATCAATGATGTGCCAATGGAGGACATTCTACTGAATGTAATTTACCAATATCAGAATTACAGGTAAAACAATGAAAGAAAAGGAATGGTTGAGGTAATAACCGATTATTAAAGTGAATTCCAACTGTGAGGTAGAGAGGTCACAAATAAAGAGGATATCTTACAAGTTTAGCATATGACATCGATTCAATTACTTGCTTAATGACATCAATAGGTAAGTAGTGCCTTGAGGTATCTGCAATATGCAAACAAGAAGGGAGTTCAGATACTTTCAGTGAAAGAACTTCTTCAAGACAGTAATTTTACTTTTCTTCCCCGAGAGAAGAAATCTGTCTCACCAAGTAAAAGCCCACGATAGGCGAACCGTGGTTCATCTTGAATCCACCATGGTGCCTTGTTTATTTGCACAGATTTAGTTTCATAATCAAACACACACAGTTGGCTGAATGTCTGGAAGAGACAAAAACAAAGAATAAATGAGAAAAGAGAACTTATACACCTCCAGCATTCACAAGCTCACTGACATAACACTGTATATAGTCAGAAGTATGCAAAAAAGGGAAAGGTACAAATAAAGATGAATTGGTGATGATGATAACGAAACGTCCAAAAAATAAAGCAGTGACAAGATTCCAATCAAATCTTAGATATTATCTACTTCTCTAGTTTGGTACTAGCTCACACAGGGAGTCTTTTGTATCAAAAGTACAGCATACAAGGATACTAAAATCTATAAGCATCTTTAACATCTCATTGCTGAGTCGTAGCACATACTAGGCAGTGTAAACCCACAGAATGGAGAAAAGGGAAATAACACTAGAAAGTGACAACTTCACCAGCAGTAATCACACATACCTCCAACCCTCGCAATGCACCATAAACAGTATTTGCCTGCAGCAAAAGGCATGTTCATCAAATACAAGACTATTTCCAATAATTTGATCAAAATCAAATCAAAGAATTAAGCAATTGCATTTCATCACCCAAAGATATTTATCACGTTACAAAATATTCTAAAGAAACAGAAAAAAAAGTCCATCTGGGTCTTCAGCAAATCATTCAAACAACCACACAAAAGCATAAAGATCCAATTTTTTACCTCAATAGTAGCCTCCCAAACAATTGACTGCACACCAACCTTAGCCACTGACAACTTATAACTCTCATCCACACCGAAATTCAACTGCCAAACAAAGCCGAACACTTATCAAAAATGAAATTAAATGAAGTCCAAAAAGATAGAGCATCAGACCAACACACACTTACTTCTTCACTATCCGAATGAACAGAGACACTCAAGATGCTGATGTCATAAACCGAACTTTGTCCTCTGAAGCGATTGAAAATGAACCACCCACTACCACCACCATCGGCGGGGGCCCTGTGCTTGAAGATGATCTTTTTATATCTATCAAACGCGTCTGCAATAATTCTGGAATTCCCGCCGGGCCCAGAAGGGACAAGCGAGAGAGCAGGGTCGACGGAAATCGTGGCGCCGCCGGAGGTGAATTCCGCCGGCAAAGGCCACAGGTAGGCGAGATTGGCATCTGGGTCTGCGAGTGCTGTTGTGGAGAGGATGAGAAGAAGTGATAGAAGAGTTGTTGGGTTGATCATGGTGAGCAGATGAAGGCAAGTCAGCGCGGGGAGAAAGAGAGAGAGAGAGACAGAGACTGAATTGAATTTATTTGGAGTTTAGCTGGCGTGAATTGATACTAGTAGAGTAGTAGGTAGTCTGGAGCGAGGAGAAGACCTTACGGAGCTTAGTTCTAAGTTTTTAAACTTTTTACCGTTAGAAAAACAAATTGTTTATAGCTTTCCAAGTTTTCAGAGGGATGAAAATCAAGCTCGTTTGTGCCTTTCATATCCCAGACAGCCCCCTGTGCTCATTATTATTGGACGTTCAGCATTTTAAGACATTCCAAATCCTTAATTTCTGAGTCCAACTCGCACAACGCAGCCCTTCCTTTCCTGACATTGCGCAGACTCAATGGGCCAGCCATGTTGGGTTTGAAATTTGAATTTCAAACTCAAAATTTGAAACCGCTCCTTACTCATTTGGTTTCCCCCCTATCCTTCTCTTATAATTTTGGAATTCGAAAATACTGCCCGGAACTTTGTTTCTTCAAACTTTCAGGTGCTGTTTCATAATGAAAAAATTTCTCAAAATTTGCAATTTTCAAATTTTGCAAAATTAGAAAATTTTCATGGAAAATTGTATTAAAAATACTTTATAATTGATATTTATCTAAAATTAATCCCGGTAATTGTACTAGAACTTTGTTTCTTCAAACTTTCATGTGCTGTTTCACAACTGAAAATTTTGCAAAACTAGAAAATTTTCCAAAATCTATTTCAGTCAAAAAATTTCAGTTTAGCAAAATGGAAAATTGTACTAAAAACACTTCATAATTGATATTTATCTAAAATTAATCCTGGTAAATTGATTCTAATGTTCCAATTGTTTTAATTAATCAATACTCCTAATTAAATTCATACGGGTAAAATTTGATCAATATTTATTGAAAAATTAATTAATACCGAATTGCATACAAACATTAGTTTAATAAATAAGTAAAAATATAATCTTGGAACATTAGAATTACAAACATTAACATTAGTTCGGTTGATAATTCGATATACATACAGTAAAAAGGCCCTGTACTAACGCGAAAAATAGAAACCTCTTCTTGCTTTTAAAAACTCTATTCAACCTCTCATGTACTAAAGATCAACGACAAAAGTGTAGTTGCTGTTAGTCAAACTAACAGACCGTTAGTGTTAACCGTTGACTTTAATTAAAAAATTCAAAAAAAAATGTAAAAAATTCAAAAAAAAAATGTAAAAAATCCAAAAAAATGTAAAAATTCCAAAAAAAATTCCCAAAAATTGTAACAATTCTAAAATAAATAATTAACCTAAAAATCCAAAAAATATATTTAATTAATCTAAAAAGCCAAAAAAATGTAAAAATTCCAAAAAATATATTTAATTAATCTAAAAAGCCAAAAAAATGTAAAAATTCCAAAAAATATATTTAATTAATCTAAAAAGCCAAAAAAATGTAAAAATTCCAAAAAAAAATTAATATATCTAAAAATCCAAAAAATGTTAAAATTCCAAAAAAATGTAAAATTCTCAAAAAAATTATAAAATTCCAAAAAAAAAATAATCTAAAAATCCACAAAAATGTAAAATTTCCAAAAAAAAAGTACAAAATCCAGAAAAATGTAAAAATATACAATTAATTAATTTTTTAATATTTCTTGGATTTTTAGATTAATTAATTTTATTTTGGATTTTTAACATTTTTCTGGATTTTTAGATGAATTTCTGGATTTTACTATTTTTTTGGAATTTTTAGATTAATTAATTTTCTTTTGGATTTCTAAAATTTTTCTGATTTTTTAGATTAATTAACTTTTTTTGGCTATTTTTACCTTTTTCCGAATTGTTTATTTTTTTCATTATTTTCTGGATTTTTAGATTAATTAATTTTATTAGGATTTTTTTACAATTTTTTTTGGATTTGTTACATTTTTTCTGGATTTTTAGATTAATTATTTATTGTTAGAATTTTTACGTTTTTTCTGGATTTTTAGATTAAATTTTTTTTTAGAGTTTTTACATTTTTTTGGGAATTTTTTACCTTTTTTACAAAAAAATTTAGATTTTTTACACTTTTTTTGGAAGTTTTATATTTTTCTGAATTTTTTAATTAAAGTCAACGGTTTGTTAGTTTGACTAACAGAAACTACACTTTTTTCGTTGACCCTTAGTACATGACATGTTGAATAGAGTTTTTAAAAGCCATGGGAGGTCTCTGTTTTTCGACTGTTCACAGAACATGGTACAGAAGGTTAGCAAAATTTAAACGAGAACGAAGCTACTGTGATGCAAGAAGGTATTCAAGTGGATATGTGATATGCGCACGACCTCGCATCGCTACCTCACTAGGAGCAAGGGTACGGTGGCCTTACTCTTGAAGACTCTAAGGGACTAGGAGAGTGCTATGAAGACCCGAGACGGTTGGGTGACTTGGTTGCACGCCAACGTGCTCACTCTCGGACCTCTATGGACATTCCCCAGGAGCCACAGAAGAGCCTCGCCAAAAGCCCAAGTCTTAGTTTCTGGCAGCATACCGCCCCATCCCTAGTGCCATAACACTAGCTTCGACCTGGACGCGTCTTGGTGCAAGCGTCTCTGGCGGCATAGCGCCTCACGCCTAGCGTTATGCAGTTAGCTTCGACGTGGAGAGTGATATGAGCTTAAAGGCTCCAACTCGTCCTTATGCCTTTCTCAGAGCAGGCTTGGATCTCACGGCGGGACTGTTTTGGTGATCAAGTCAGCCGGCCTTCCTAGGTTTAAATGAAGGGTTATTTTAGGGTTTTCTCATGTAATAATTCTCAAGCTATAAATAGAAGGAGATAGCCTCTTTTATAGCTTGTCTTTGTTTTTGTGTTATCTTCTTCAAGGACCAAACTTTTAGCTTAAGCATTAGGGTTCTTAAAACCAGGACCAAACTTTTAGCTTAAGCATTAGGGTTCTTAAAACCAGCACCAACTATCTAAACAAATCAGGTTGCTCATCCAAGAGGTGAGAGGGTTGTATTTGTTTAAGAGATCCTTTGTTCTTTTCGGCAAGGTTACTCATCCAAGAGGTGAGGGGGTTTGTCAAGAACAATAGTTCCTTTTTGTTATCATCAATACACTATCCTTTTCCTCCATTTATGTCCGCTGCTATCAACTCCATCACCATCTCAAATAATCCGTTCATCCATCCGATTATCCACACGCCAACCTCCTAAAGAGACTAGATCCGACTCCTTCAAGGATTCCTTCGGCCTAACTCCTCCAAATCAGAGCTTGGGCCATATCAATTCGAATGCTAGTTCGGGGGAATCCTCCCCTCTAAATCCGGCCATGGCCTCTCTCACGGTCCAAATGCACGAAACTAGACAACATGTCGCTGATTTGCAACACTTTAGAGCACAGCAAGGCCAAGACACAAAGAACATCTTGGCTGCCATTGCTGCCTTATCGGCGCAAATGGTTAACCCTACTTCCCCGCGGCCAGCCCCAACCCCACAGCCCACATATACACCTCCGAAGGACACACCACCTCCCCCACATCAACCACCACCTCTTTACCCGCCGCCCAATTACCAACCCCAAAATTTCCCACCAGGGGCTCAATACCACCAAACTACACGCCCAACTGATCGTACAAGCATCGATTACTATGCGATGCCACAAATACACACACACACCAACCCCCATGACATAAGGCAGCCACCACCTCGCGCCCACACTGCCGCATCCACACACATCCAGGATGCCCTCACACACACCTCCCACCAAGATGTAAGGCAGCCACCAACACAACCGCCACCACCACCTCCACTTCTAGCGTGTATGTCCGACAGCCTCCTCAACGTTCTTATGTGCCACCTCATCTTCAGAATCGTGATAATGAGAGAGAGAGCTACTCCGACGGGACTAATTCCCTTGCTGCCTATTGGGGTGAGGACTTCTACACCACGGCTGCCTCTTCTCCAAGCCATGGCCTCGGTTCCACTTCCTACCAAAGCCGTGGTTATGGCTCCACTTCTAATATCTTAAGTCGGCGACCTCCTCAACACGACTATGTCCCACCGCATCTTCGGTGTGCTGCTCCTCCCCACGCACCTTCTTATTATGGTGAGCAGCCTATAAGCTACGACCGTCGACCACCACAACATTCTTATGTGCCACCTCATCTTCGGCATCGTGATAATGAGAGAGAGAGCTACTCCGACGGGACTAATTCCCTTGCTGCCTATGTTCGCGAGCCTTCCTATGCCCGTGTTCCTTCATATGCACATGAGATTTCCTATCCGCAAGAGCATCCTTCCACCTTGGTTTCCTATCAAGCATTAGACACCATCGTTGCCATACTTAAGGCGCAATTGGAAGACTCGGCTGAATTGCAACGCCGATGGGCGCAACAAGAGCAACCCAATGCTGCCATTTCTGAGGCATATAGCTCCTTGCAACCGAGGGTTGACACACCTCCACTTCCTCCCATCGTTGAGTCTAGTGTGGCCTATTGCGATCCACATTCGAGTGAGGAGAGTTCAGCCCCACTTGTGGAAGAGATAGGTCTGGTGCCGTCACTTGACGAGGTTGATGTCCCATGTGTAACTTCATGTGATGATGATCTTGTGGTGAGTGACACCAAGGGGAATGACTTAGGGCTTAGTGGGTTGTATACGGGCTGCCATGAGAGAGCCCTTCATTGTCTTAAATTGCAGCGCCACTTTGCACATCTAGGCAGTGAGTTCTCTATCTTGCCGGCGGTTCCCTCCATTAGCTATTCGGATCCTTTTCTCCTTGGAGTCGAGCTTGTTTGCCACACCTCTTCCATCGCTCATTTTGAGTTCTCACCTTTATTTCCAAGTGTGATTAAGTTTGTAGGTATAAGAGTCGAGGAGCTTGAAGAAATGGCTTCGAGGACGAAGCCTCGCAAACGGGGAGGGGATGATACGAGCCTAAGAGCAGCTCCATGGCCTTCCAAGAAGCCTCCTGATATGAGCACGAACACGTACATAACCAGCAAAAGACCTCCCGCTTGGCCTATCTTTTCCGAAGGAATTATCAAGACATTTCCACGTGTGTCCACCAGCCGTGAACAAGCTAAGACTCGGCTGGCCGAGCAAGGAATGGAGCGTATAGATTCGAGGGCGAATCTCACTAAAGGGGGATGGGATGATATGAGCTTAAAGGCTCCAACTCTTCCTTATGCCTTTCTCAGAGCAGGCTTGGATCTCACAGCGAAAACTAGCACATTAGGGACTGTTTTGGTGATCAAGTCAGCCGGCCTTCCTAGGTTTAAATGAAGGGTTATTTTAGGGTTTTCTCATGTAATAATTCTCAAGCTATAAATAGAAGGAGATAGCCTCTTTTATAGCTTGTCTTTGTTTTTGTGTTATCTTCTTCAAGGACCAAACTTTTAGCTTAAGCATTAGGGTTCTTAAAACCAGGACCAAACTTTTAGCTTAAGCATTAGGGTTCTTAAAACCAGCACCAACTATCTAAACAAATCAGGTTGCTCATCCAAGAGGTGAGAGGGTTGTATTTGTTTAAGAGATCCTTTGTTCTTTTCGGCAAGGTTACTCATCCAAGAGGTGAGGGGGTTTGTCAAGAACAATAGTTCCTTTTTGTTATCATCAATACACTATCCTTTTCCTCCATTTATGTCCGCTGCTATCAACTCCATCACCATCTCAAATAATCCGTTCATCCATCCGATTATCCACACGCCAACCTCCTAAAGAGACTAGATCCGACTCCTTCAAGGATTCCTTCGGCCTAACTCCTCCAAATCAGAGCTTGGGCCATATCAGAGAGGGTTCCAGAGCAGTGAGCCTAGCGGCATACCGCCAGGCCCCAGGCGGTATATCGCCAGACTCCTTTTGTGACTTGTCCACGTCCTCTTCAAGCCAACGATGAGGTGTTCCAAGCCCCTTTGTCCAAGGTTGTTTTAGGGTTTTCCCCTATGTAAATAGCCTCCCTATAAATAGGCGTAAACCTACTCTTTTATGCTTTATCTATGAACTTGTGAGCATTCTCCTTCTTAGACCAATTTTAGGGCTAGTTAATTTAGGGTTCCTAGAACCAAAACACTCATCAATTCTGCATATCCAAGTAGGTTTCACAATTAGAGAGTGAAAGGGTTGGATATGCAAACTTGAGATCCAAGTGATTGAAAGTTCCTATTTAGTTTATCATCAATACACCTTCTACCTTCTTTCCATCTTTTCCGCTGCAACTTACTCCATTGTTCCTCTCATCCAAATAATCCATCAATATCTCAATCCATCCATCATCACATCCTTTTCGTCCTCCTTCAAGTCATTCCCCAACCTCCCGAAGAAGACTAGATCTGTGTACGCCCAAGAGGATCCGGGATCGTACCCGTGGTAGCAGAGCAAAGGTTGTCTTCTAGGTTGGTATCCCTAAGTTTTTGATCATTTTTATGGTTAAAAACACCTTCCCCACGTCCCCTATCATTTTTAGGTTATTTGGGAAATTTTTGATTTTGGGGAAAAAAATCGTCTTTTTGTGTTTTGATCTTGCTTAAACCAAAAATCTGGGCAAATTTGTGTTTAAATTGTTCATCAAGCTTCAAATCTTCCTCTCCTACCTCCAAAAACGTTCATGTGTTCTACATGTCTAATATGAGCATGTGATAACATTCAACCCTCCTTTGAATGGATTGAGGCCGAATGAGTTGATGAGCTTCGGATCTAGTCTCCTTTGGGATATTGATGACTCTTGAATGGATGAAGATGATGAACTCGGATTGGATGGATATATGCAGAATATTTGGATGTAAGGGAGTATTTAAGGCAGCGGCAATTAGATGGATGAAGTCGGATAGGATTTATGGAAAACAATAGATTAACTTACTCACAAATATTTACAAGGATCAACAATCAAAACCTTCCCTTAATTGATCAACAATGATCAAGCCGAAAGGTGTTAATTGTTTGAAAGAAAACCGGATTTAAGATCCCTAAGGCAAAGCCAACTAAATGGTCTTGAAGGAGATAAACTCACAATTAATTCAAAGACAAGCTATAAAAGAGGTTATCTCCTTCTATTTATAGCTTGAGAGTTATTACATGGAAAACTCTTAAATAACCCTTGGACAAAGGGGCTTGAAGGCCGACCACTTGCTGACTTGGCATGGAATGCTAGTTGGTGCGGCGCGGCTCATGGGCAAGTAGGGTTTGGCGCGGCCTTGTGCGCGGGTCTTCATGGCTTGCTCGGCCATCTCGTGAGGCCTTGGCGGGCATACGAGCCTTGGTCCTTGAGCTCGCATCATCTCCTCCCTCTTCAAGTCGACTCATCCTTGAATTTGTCCGCTACATCCCTTGATGATTGTCTCCTAAAGTACCTGCAAAAGATAGACTAGGGTCAGCAATGTGGTCATCAAATGGGGGGGGGGGGGGAGAATCAAAAGGTGCAACCAAAAAAGGTGAAGAAAAGGAGTCCGTTGGTGGTGAAATGGAGACGGTAGTCTCCCTTGGATGAAACGAAACGTCTTGGCTGATGTGGAGTGCTTGAGGACATCTTGGCGGCTGCTTGGGGCCTAGCAAAAGAGATGAAACCAGCCTAGAGTAAAAGGAGTTAGTGTGAGTAAAGTCAAGGAAAAGGTCCTTAACCTCGGCCAAATGGCATGGGTTAGGTATCACTGTTGCCTTTCTCACCGCATTCTTCATGGCACATATGACTATTTTTCTCTTTGCCCCCGGCTCACTATTTTCACTTTTGAGTTTCCCACTCACTGAATTTTCTTCACTCGGCGCATGCTCACTTTTTTCATGCCCGTTCTTTTCCTCACTCACCATACTCACGTGTTTCACTCCACTCGGCACATGCTCAATTTTTTCATGGCTGTTTTGTTCCACACTCACACTCCTTACTTTCTTCTCTCCACACCACTCACTCAAATTATCCAAAACAGTAGGTAGAGTTTTGGCAGCACATACCTTGGCCAACTTGGCTTGGTCCTCAAGGACTTACGATGGAGGCAAAGGGGGAATGAGGAACTTGTTGTCCCGGTGTGTCAACTTGTATGTGTTGAGAAAACCGTCGCGGACAGCCCGTCTATCAAATTGCCACGGGCGCCCAAGAAGGAGGTGGCTGGAGTTCATGGGTGCAACATCACAAACGCGCTCATCCTCATAAGCGCCAATAGAGAAGGGAATAGACACTTGTCTAGACACATTGATGGCGCTGCCATCATTTAGCCAATTTAGGTCATAGGGGTGAGGGTGTGAAGTTGTAGACAGCCCCAAGGAGTGGACAAGGAGCTCACTAGCCACATCCGCACAACTTCCATTGTCCACAATGATGGAAATGACTAAACCATTCGCTAGGCCTCATGTGAGAAAAAGATTATCCCTTTGTTCAAGGGCAGCCGCTTAGACCTTGGCGTGGATGGACAGTGTGCGCCTAACTACTAAACACATGGGGACCTCTACACGAGCGTACCCCTCCTCATCTTCTTCCTCCGCCATACTTCTACCGTGGGAATCAGCCCTTGGCTATTCTCGGCCTCCTCATCATCACTCTCTATTTTCCCACTATCACGCATGATCATAACCCTCCTATTAGGGCATTCCGCCCTCATGTGGCCTTTCCCCCCACATTTAAAACACGTGATGTTCCTCGAAGGGGTTCTAGTGGTAGGTTCGGTGTTTGGTGTGTGTTTGGGAGCCAATACGGTGGAAAGGGTGTTGTTTTGGTAAGTGTTTGGCTTGGGCAGTAGTATGGAGTCTTGGTTGCTTCTAGGGGGTGCTGAAGTGGAGTTCCAAGTGGACTTATAGTAGGTGGAAGGGGTGAAAGGGGGTTTGGGCTTGGCACTTACTTGGCGTTCGATTTTGAGGGCGAGGTGGAGCATGTCCTCCAATGTGTCATAGGCGTGGAAGTCCAATTGATAGGAGATGTCTTTGTTCAGCCCTCCCAAAAACTGAGCCATGGTGGCCTCATCACTGTCATGTACATTCGCACGTATCAAACAAGTGAGCATTTCATGGTAGAAGTCACTTACACTACGGGATCCTTGTGTTAACCTTTGAAGTTTTTGGTGGAGATTACGTAGATAGTAGAAAGGTACAAACCAAAGCCTCATCTCATATTTCAACTCCTCCCAAGTCTCCACCGAGGGCAGCCTCTCACGTTGCCTATTTACTGCAAGCCGATCCCACCAATGGATGACCATCTCCGTGAATTCCACGATGGCAAGACGCACCTTTTTGTGCTCCGAATAATTATAGCAGCTAAATACCCTCTCCATCTTACTCTCCCAATCGAAGTAGGTGTCGGGGTCATCCTTGCCTTCAAAGATGGGTATGGACGCCTTAATGCTCGAGAGGTTGCTATCCACTCTCTCCTCTTGTGGCCTACAACCACCTTGCTCATATCCCTCATCATACTCAAAACGCCTTGCCCCGTGGGCATGCTCATAATGTGGGGGACGGTGTTGGTGCTGGTTTGGTCTATCTCGGATGGCTAAAGGTATTTGGGGTCGGGGGGAGGGACATAGTCATTAGCTTGGTGTAGGGGTACGTCAATGTGGTTGGTGACGGAGTGAGGGACATGGCGTGGCTGTCTAGCGTTTAGGTGAGAGTTGTGGCTTTGGAAAGGGGGAAAGGAGCGGCTACGACCTTGAGTGTGGCATATAGGAGGGCTTTGTCTAGGAGGCCGAATCAGTTGGTCCTCCTCATCACTGTTATCCGATTGCGCCCTCAAACCTTCTAGATTGTCGCAAAGAGGGGGTTCAGCGTACAAATTTGCATTGCACGGGTCAGTTGGGCCGGTTCTTTGGTGGTAATGTGTGGCTGGTTGAGTAGGGTTGAGTGGGGGTGGGGGTGGAAGTGGAGGTGCGGTTGTTTTAGGGGTCAAAGCAGCGATGGTGGCCAAGATGGCCTTGTTGGTCTTTTTTTGTTCGTCCCAATGGCGTTGCAAGGCAGCCATTTGCACCGTGATGGTGGCCATGGCCGAATTGAGGGTGGAGGAGTCCTCAAATCCCTCCTCTCTATTCGTGAGATCAGTAGACATTAGGAACGGTACCTACAAAAAGAAAACAAAAGCAATTCACAAAAATAACCAAGGGGTTAGTCTCTCCCTCACGTGTTTAATGCTCTCACTAACTCACCCACTCGTATCTCCAAGCAAAACCAAGTAATGTAGCTTAGCACAAACTCTAAGACACAAAACAGCACAAGGAAAGCAAGGAAAACCAATTTAGAAAGAAAGGTAGAGAAGGCCGAAATGAAATTGAAGGGATTGATGCGTTGAATTTCAATGACCTAGAGTAGAATTAGTGTTGGAAACAAAGGATGAAAACTCAAGACACTTAAGGAAAGGCTAGCTCAAAACATCACTCAAGAAGAAAAGGAAAACAGAAAGGAAAATTAAAATCAGAAATTGCAAACAGAAAATTAAATCCGAAAGTAAAAGCAAAGTAAAATCCAAAAATTGTGTTCTTCCACAAGGACACTTGAAAAGCAATGCAATTCACTTCAATGCACATACACAAGTAGCTTCTTGCTTATGACTCCTTTGTTTTTCTCCTCTCTTTTTTTTTTTTTTGAGAAGTGAGGAACTTGATCACTTTTTTTTATTTTTTTATTTTTTTATCAACTATTTTAGTTCCCTTTTTTAGTATTCTGTTTTTTGCAAAGGGGTGAAGAAGACTCACTTGGATGACAAGTATTATATTTTTAAAAAAAAAATGAAGTGAAAGACAAGTAGTTTTTGCTTTTGAAAGTTTTTCACTAAAAGCCAAAAAGTGTGAGGTGGCAAGTGAAAATGATGTGTCAATAATTGTGTGGATGACAAGGCAAATGATGTGGCATGTGAGGTGGAAGTGTATGACAAGCACACAAGTATAAGGAAGCTATTTTAGGGCCGACCTAGAGTGGAGAGCAAGCTGAAAATACTTGGCTCACAAATGAGGCAAATACTAGGCTCACAATCAAGGTGATGTGGTCGGCTAGGGTTGGAGCAAGCAATTTGGCACTTAGCAAGAAAACAATTCAGTCCACATGGCTCTCAAGGACACCATATGAGGCTCCAATAACTTCAGCAGCAAATACACTTAATCAAGATGAAATAAATACCACTTTGATGCACACAAACACAAAATAATCTAGCAATTGTGTTCTTCCAAAATTCAGCACACTAAAAGACAAAAAATCTCAAGAACACCGAAATTTTCAAATGATGTGGAAATGATTCCTGTGGTAGAAAACAATGTTTAAACCATAGAAAACAAGAATGAAGGTGTTTGAACCGTGGAAACTCAAGAAAAAGGTGTTTGAATCGAAGAGGGGAACGAATGTGAAAAATAGAAAACATTTCGGCTAAAATGATGAATACACGTTGGAAATGATGGATCCAGCCGTGAGAAGAGAGTTACCAACCTAGAAGACGATTGGAGCTCCGCTACCACTTGATAACATTCAGCCCTCCTTTGAATGGATTGAGGCCGAATGAGTTGATGAGCTTCGGATCTAGTCTCCTTTGGGAGATTGATGGCTCTTGAACGGATGAAGATGATGAACTCGGATTGGATGGATGTATGCGGAATATTTGGATGTAAGGGAGTATTTAAGGCAGCGACAATTAGATGGATGAAGTCAGATAGGATTTATGGAAAACAATAGATTAACTTGCTCACAAATGTTTACAAAGATCAACAATCGAAACCTTCCCTTAATTGATTAACAATGATCAAGCTGAAAGGTGTTAATTGTTTGAAAGAAGACCGGATTTAAGATCCCTAAGGCAAAGCCAACTAAATGGTCTTGAAGGAGATAAACTCACAATTAATTCAAAGACAAACTATAAAAGAGGCTATCTCCTTCTATTTATAGCTTGAGAGTTATTACATGGAAAATCCTTAAATAACCCTTGGACAAAGGGGCTTGAAGGCCGGCCACTTGCTGACTTCGCATGGAATGCTAGTTGGTGCGGCGCGGCTCATGGGCAACTAGGGTTTGGCGCGGCCTTGTGCGCAGGTCTTCATGGCTTGCTCGGCCATCCCATGAGGCCTTGGCGCGCATATGAGCCTTGGTCCTTGAGCTCGTATCAGCATGGACCCACACACGCCCACATACATTGCACGTGAAAGGCCTCTTGCGTGGCCTATCTTCCCCGAACACGCGCGACGAGAAGGCCAAGACAGTGCCTGCTCATGGTCTAGTTCATGGGCCATGAGCAAGACCATGAAGTCTGGGCAGACTTGAGTTTTTGAGTGACTTGTAGTTCACTTGAAGGGTAAATAATTATTTAGTATAAATAGGCTATGTTAGCCATTTTTAGTGTTGGTCTTTGATTTTGTTGAGTTATCTCCTTCCAAGACCAGCTAGTGTAGCTTAGTATAACTTAGGGTAATTTAGGGTTCTTAAAACCAGCACTTCATCTTCTCCATCAAAACAGCAGGGTTGTCCATCCTTGTTATTGGAAGGGTCAGCCTTGATTGAGAGATCCTTCCTTACTTTGTAACAAGGTTGCTCTAGTAAGACTAGAGAGGGTTTGTTGAGTACTGAAGTTATATACTTGTTGTTCATCAAAACACTTTCCTTCTCCTCTATTTATTCCGCTGCACAATCCGCACTCCTTCTAGCGACGTTATCTTCTCCATTAAAGACCATTAAACACCATCCATCCATGTGTTTACCACCTCCCAAAGGAGACTAGATCCTTGCTGCCTTTATCTCGCGGTTTCACCTCCAAATCGAAGTCGAGCTTTTATCAATGTCCTTCATGGCCTTCAAATTTGCTCATTTTTGCATGAATAAGGAGACAAGTGTATAAGTGGTCCAGCTTTGTTTGTTTGTGCAGCTGTCTTGCATTGCCTCCTAGCCTCCAAATCTGTCCACATCTCACATTCTCCATCTAGTATTTCTTTTAGCATCACCCTAGTATATTCCTTTAGATATTTTAGGCAAATTTGCTCAGCACACACCTGCCACATCACTTGCCATTTTACTGCACAATCACTTGCCACATCATCACTTTGCCACCTCATCAATTTTTGGCATTTAGTGAAAATATTTCTCTTGTTTTAAACTACTTGTCACACACTTTTAAAATTGAAATACTTGTCATCCACACTTTGCTTTGTGAACTCTTGCACTCATTCAAAAACAAAAAAAAACAAAAGAAACAAGGAGCAGCAAGAAACAAGACTAGCGGCATACCGCCCCACTCCTAGCGGTATACCGCTAGCTTAGGCTGGGAACACCTTGTGATATAAAAAAACAAAAAAAAAAGCAAAGGGTGAGTCAAAAGCCAAGAGTTCCTTTGTATGTGCATTTAGTCTATACTAAGGTGCATTTGAAGTGATTGCATGTTCGGTTTCAAAAAATTTTCTCCTTCTTTAAACACTTTCTCCTATTTGTGCCTTTCTTTCTTTTGAGTCTTGTGTTTTCTTCTTTGTTTCCATACATCACCTTTCTAATCCAAGTCTATTAGTGCTCATTTGTCTAGTATCTTGCATTTGATCACTAGTTGGCTTTCTTTACCTTTCTTTCTAGCTCTTATTTTCATTGCCTTCCGTGTGCCTTCTTAATTCTTAGAGTCTTTGCTAGCTTGAGAGTTGGTTTATGCTTGGAGAATTTGAGAGGGTAAGGTGGTGAGCTTAATAGAGTGTTTGAGCGAAACATGAGAGAAACACGTGAGGGAGAGACTAACCCTTTATTTATACCACTTGCGTTTGTTCATTTTACAGGTACTTTCTCTATGTCTAACCACGACATACCCCCGGGTGATGGCTCGGATGAGTGCTCCACACTCAACCCCGTCATGGCATCTCTAACTGTTCAAGTGGCTAATATGCAACGCCATATTGTGCAACAAGAGCAGGCCAATAAGGACATCTTGGCTGCCCTTGCTGCCTTGACGGCAAAGGTTTCTACACCCCCACCCCTACCCCAAAATTATCCACCCATAACACACTATCCACCCGCCCAACACTACCACCAAACCACACGACCAAATGACCCTCAAAGCCTTGAGTATTATGGTTTGCCACTCACGAGTGCGTATGTACAAGGTGGGAGAGCCTCAAGCCACCATAGTAATGAAGAGGAAGTACAAGGCATTCCTTCGCATCATAGTACTTTACCGGTGCTTGATCACAACCGTAGCACTCTTCTTATGGATCACAATGGTGTAGTGTTTCCCCGTGAGCCTAGCTACCCCCAAATACCAATCCCTCCACCCGTTACACACCCGTTCGAGCCAAGACAACCTCACTCCCACAACCCCCGCCTTTTAGCCCTACCACATGTACCTAGACAACCATACATCCCAACACAACACTAAATAGCAAACCATCTCGTCGTTTCCCTACACCAAGCCAATGCTTATGTGCCACCAGTGTATGAGAGGCAAAGACCATCCCCACCCCCACCCTAACTTCTTTTCTATGAGCATGCCAATGGAGATCACCGCTTTGAATATGAAGAGCATTTTGAGCTAAGGGGCTGCGGGCACCATGAAGAGAGAGTGGATAGCAACCTCTCTAATCTCAAGATTTCCATTCCCATATTTGAGGGTAAGGATGACCCGGATGCTTATAATGAGTAGGAGGGCAAAGTTGATAGAATCTTTGCTTGCTACAATTATGCCGAAGAGAAGAAGGCATTGTAGAATTTGCGGGAATGGCTACCCAATGGTGGGATAGAGTGGTAGCCAATAGGCAGATTGAAGGGATTCCACCCGTGGCAACTTGGGAGGAATTAAAGTATGAGAGGAGGAGGAGATTTGTACCAAGTTACCACATTCGGGATCTTCACCAAAGGTTGCAACGTTTGACTCAAGGTGCTAAAAGTGTGAGTGACTACTTCCATGAGATGCAAACATGTCTTATGCGTGCCAATGTGACTGAAAGTGTGGAGGCTACAATGGCTAGATTTATGGGCGGATTGCATAAAGACATACCATACCAGCTGGACTTCCAAACGTACAACACCTTGGATGACATGTTCCACTTAGCCTTGAAAATTGAGAGGCAAGTCAATTCTAAACAGAGATTTTCTTTCAATTCTTCTTCTACTCAAGGCAAGCCTTCGTGGCAACCCTCTTCATTTAACCCAAACAAAACCTAGACACCAAAAAACCTACATTCACACCTAAATCAAACATGTACCCAAATTCCAAACCCCACACAGCCACTACACCGAAACCTACCCCAAACACCCGTACCCTTACTAGAACCATTGAGTGTTTCAAATGTGGTGATAAAGGGCACATGAGGGCCGAATGCCCTAATAGGAGGAGTATGGCATTGCATGATAGTGGGGAAGTAGTGAATGAGGATGAAGAATAGGCATTGAGCCGAGGAGAGGAGTCGGTTGATATGTGTGATGATGTTGATAATAGTGAAGACTATGCTTGTGTTGAGGTGCCCCATTGTTTAGTGGTGCATAGTGATAAGATCCCGAGGACCACAGGCCCGATCACCCGCTCCAGGTCCCGAACCAGTCCTACCCGCTCAAGGTCCCGAGCCAGCCCTAGAGCAGTAGCCGCAAACCTTCCTTTGCCGCCCACGGGCCCGATCACCCGCTCAAGGGCCCGAGCCCTGCAGACGAGACTCAGCAGCCTCACTCACATGGAGCTAAAGGCAGAGACAGCCTCGGAGGGAGACAGCCTGCGCGAGCCCCAGCCGCGCCTCGTGACCCTAATCCGCACGCCTACGGATGGGTCAAACATGGCCACCTCGGACCTTTAGGTCCATCAGTGCCTTCTCCCATTTTTGACCAGGCCATGATCATTTATAATACAAGAGAGGAGTCCATGCCAAGGATCAGGAGAAACGCTCGAAGGATTTGGGACAGGCCCAAATCACAAGCCCGCATTGGACAGCGAAAGCCACTACCAAGACTTTTGAAGATTGGAGCATATTTCCTCGCACAATATTCATCCCAGCACTTCATCTATGTGTTAGTAAGTTTCCCTCCAAATTTCAGTTGGAACGCTCGAGGGAATAAGGAAAACGCCTTGTTTCCTTAAAACGTGATTCGGCGGACCCGCAAGCAAAGCCACTTGGGCCTTTTGACCTAAACGGCGGCGCCTGCACTTATATCCTATTTAGTAGACTTTATTTATATTATTTTAGGGTTTCAGAACTTATTTGGAAGGGTGGCTTGTTGCCATTTTCGTTTAAGTCATTATTTAGAAACTAAACTAGTTTCCATTTTTGGAATTAGGGTTTAGCGCTTCTTTAAAAGGGAGCCGCCCATGTTATTTTTCAGTCAGACTATTTTGATAATTGAAAGCTGATTGCTTTGGATCTTTATCCACTTGTTCTTGATGAACCTTGCATCTAATTGAGTTTTGTGCATTCGATTAGTTTGTCAAGTAAAACCTGAAAGCACTATCTATTGAGTCTTTCGTCTTTGAATTGCCAAGAGCACCCAGTCTTAGAGATTCATCAGTTTGACCCAAGAACCTCAAGGGATTCAGCGTGAAGTGCCAAGAGCACCCAGGCTTGGAGTTTCACGATTTTCTTCGAGTTAATTTCCGCATTGAAATCCACGTCGTCGGACAACGATCTAAGGAGAGCGTTCTAGCCTACAAGGAACGCATCACGTAGGAGTTTGAGTATCAAGGCAAAGGAAGATGCGGCTCTAGAATAAAGGGAAAATTTATTTCACACCCGCGGTATTTCCAATGGTATGGCAATTTCTATCGTTATTGATAATGGAAGTTGTGCGGATGTAGCTAGTTCTCTTCCTGTTCATTGTTTGGCCTTGACCACCACTAGACACCCTCACCCGTGTGTCCTCAATTGGTTTAATGATGGGAGCTCCATCAAGGTTACACGGCAAGTTCTTGTTCCCTTCAAGATCGGTGCATATGTGGATGAAAGAATTTGTGTGTTAGTTGTTTTGTGTCAATTTGCGTCTTGTGTGTGCGATTAGTGTGCAAATCTTCTCAACAATTTGTAGGTCTTTACTTGTGTCAAAAAAAATCAGTCCCCAAAGTGTCTTAGTTATTTTGTGTTTTGTGTTGTGTTGAAAATTCAAAAAAAAAAAAAAGTGTGCAGAAATTTCGTCAAAAAAAAAAACGAAATCAGTACCATTCAAAAAAAGAAGAAGAGGAACTTCATAATCAAATACTAGAGTGAACTTGTGACTCATAGCAAAAGGAATTATTGGATTTCGAATTGGGAATCAAAAGTTGTGGCAAAAACAAGTTCAAAACCCTAATCGCATGCCATTAGCGTTTTTGAGTTTGTAAACTGACTCAATCTAATTATTTCGAGCTTTTCTTTGATTCTACTACTACTGTGACTTTCTACTCTGTAGTATGCTTGAGTAATTGATTGATTCTTGCGATTGATTCGAGTATATTACCTCAAAATTTCCTTCTACACTAGTTTTCTTTGTGTGTCTCTTTGGAAGCTTTTTCTTGAAAATTCTTCGAGTCAGGTTCATCTTGGACACATTGGAGATGGATCTGGACAGTTTTCTTTGAGAGATTTTGTGAGACTAATAGAGAGACAAACACGAGAGTAAACACGTGAGGGAGAGATAATTTTAGGCAATTTTACGCTTGGAAATTTTCTTGTGATTTTCAGGATGTCAGGAGATTCAGGAAAGGAACAAACGGATGATGTAGCCAAGGTATTACAAGACATAGCAGCCCAACTCCAGCACCTAAACGCTTGGAAGTAGCAGGTTGAGACTAGGGAACGTGAGAGTAGGGTTCCACAAGCCCCCGGGGCACACTTTGTGCAACACCTAAACCCTAGGGTAAACCGAGAGGCATATGCGCCTCCACCGAGCGATGACCAGTTCAGTGAGCAAGAGGTAGAGGGTTCTGAAGATGAGGGTGAGGAGGAGCTTCACATGACAGGACCGAGGGGTTTCCAAATGCGCCGAGGAGGTGCGCATGGACGTGGCAGACGCGCCTTTGGTGGGCGAGACCGTCACCTTGAACAGCCGCGTCGCGAGGAGCGCGAGCGAGCTGACAACCATCTTGGGAGTGTCAAGCTCAAGGTTCCACCTTTCGAAGGGAAAGATGATCCCGATGCCTACTTGACTTGGGAGCGAAAGATGGAAGCGATTTTTAAGTGTCATAACTACACGGATGAAAAGAAAATAAGGTTAGCTTCCGTGGAGTTCTTTGGGTATGCTGCCCATTGGTGGGAGCAAGTGAATGAGGATGTGAGAGGACCCGTAACTACTTGGGAGAACATGAAGTATGTGATGAAGAGGAGGTTTGTTCCACCGTACTATCATAAGGACAAACTTCAGCGTTTACAAAAGCTTACCTAAGGGTCCAAAACCATGAATGACTATCACAACGAGTTGGAAGTTCTTTTGGCTAGGGTTAATGTGATAGAGGGTGAGGATTCGAAGATGTCTAGGTTCATGAGTGGGCTGAATCCAGAGATAGCTAACGCCTTAGAGTTGTGCCAATATAGGACTTTGGAGGAGATGTTTCACATGGCAGTGAAGATTGAGAGGCAACACAAGGCTAAGACAGCCTATTCTAAGCCGTCTACTTTTGTGTCTCGGACTTCCACTTGGAACAAGTCTACATGGTCTAAGGGGACCAAGGACAGCAAGGACACACCCAAGGTATCTAAGCCTTCCTATGGTACCAAAGGTAATTCGGCAAACCCTACTCCTTCTAAAGTTCCAATTCCTAATACTAACCGTGTGCCTACTCGAGACATAGTATGCTTTAAGTGTAGTGGCCGAGGCCATAAGCAGGCCGAATGTCCCAACAAGAGAGTTCTGATCATTAGGGACAATGGAGAGATGGATTCGGAGGATGATTGTGAGATAGTGGAGGATTCGGAAGAGGAAAGTGAGGAAGAAGAGGCAGCGGGTCATGAATCTAGGGTTTGTGATCCGGTTACCCTAGTAGTTCGGAGGAACTTGAGTATGCAACCAAGGGCCGAAACTTATGAGGAGGAACAAAGAGAGAACCTATTCCATGCTAGGTGCCACATTGGTACTAAGGTATGCTCTCTTATTATTGACAATGGTTCTTGTACTAATTGTGCTAGTACTCTCCTTGTGCGCAAATTAGGGCTACCCACGGTCAAGCATCCAAAACTGTATACCTTGCAATGGATGAATGATGAGCTCGGCCTTAAGGTGACTAAACAAGTGCTAGTGAGTTTGTCTATTGGGAAATTTAAAGATGAAGTATGGTGTGATGTAGTCCTAATGCAAGCGTCACATGTGTTGCTCGGCCAACCTTGGCAATTCGACCGCAACGCCACTCACGAAGGGAGGAGCAATCGGTACAAGCTTGAGAAGGAAGGAGTGAAGTTCACACTTGCACCCCTTACACCTAAGCAAGTTCTTTAGGACCAGCTCTGGTTGGAGAAGTCCTATGCTGAATTTGAAACCTCACGGTTTCTAGACAAAAGAATTGATGAAAACAGCCCCCGTGAAAAAAGTTAGCACGGCTTTGAAAGAAAAGAAAAGAATGAAAACAGCCTCCGTGAAAAAAGTGAGCACGGGTTAAAAACAGAAAAAGAAAAGAAAAGGCAAGAAAAAGAAAAGAAAATAAACTTGTATGCGAAAGCAAAAGATTTGCGCCGAGCGCTTGTTTTACAAAAATAGTTTTGTCGCGAGAATCGCCCTTTGATTTTACTTCGCTTTAAATATTTTTGTTTGAGAACTGCTAACCTTGATCATTTAGCTTTTGTGCCTTCTTCTATCTTGGCTGTTTTGCAGGAGTTCAAAGATGTAACACCCGAAGAGATGCCGCCCGGTTTGCCCCCGATCCGCGGCATAGAGCACCAAATTGATTTTGTGCCGGGTTCGACTATCCCAAACAGACCAGCTTATAGGAGTAACCCCGAGGAGACTAAGGAACTTCAGAGGCAGGTTGATGAGCTCCTTAGCAAGGGATATGTCCGAGAGAGCTTGTCTCCATGCGCCGTTCCAGTGCTTCTAGTGCCAAAGAAGGATGGAACTTGGCGAATGTGTGTTGACTGCCGAGCTGTCAACAAAATTATGATAAAGTATCGTCACCTCAAACCTCGCTTAAATGATATGTTAGATGAGCTTAGTGGTAGTGTAATCTTTTCTAAAATTGATCTCATGAGCGGCTATCATCAGATTAGAATGAAAGAGGGTGATGAATGGAAAACGACATTTAAGACAAAGTATGGATTGTATGAATGGTTAGTAATGCCGTTTGGATTGACTAATGCCCCAAGCACCTTCATGAGACTTATGAACCATGTTCTTAGGCGTTTCATAGGAAAATTTGTTGTTGTATACTTTGATGACATCTTAGTTTACAGCAAGTCTTTGCATGATCATGTTTTACACCTTAAGGAGATTTTTCTAACCTTGCGTGAAGAGAAGCTTTATGCTAAACTCTCCAAGTGCTCTTTTGCTTTAGAACAGGTTGAGTTTTTAGGATTCCTTGTGGGCAAGGACGGTGTGAAGGTGGATGAAGCAAAGGTGCAAGTGATCAAGGAGTGGCCTACACCAAAAACAGCAAGTGACATCCGCTCCTTTCACGGCTTAGCTTCCTTTTATCGTCGTTTCATTCGTGATTTTAGTACTCTTGCTGCCCCACTTAATGACCTAACTAAGAAACATGTTGATTTCAGGTGGGAGGAACCTCAAGAGGCCGCATTCCAAGCGTTGAAGGACAAGCTGTCCAACGCACCCATGTTAGCCCTACCCGACTTTCACAAGCCGTTTGAGTTGGAGTGCGACGCGAGTGGAATCGGTATAGGTGCTATTTTGATGCAAGAGAAGAAGCTAATAGCCTTCTTTAGTGAAAAGCTCATGGATGCCCAGCTACGTTATCCGACATATGACAAAGAGCTTTATGCGCTAGTTAGGGCTTTCGAGGTTTGGCAACACTACTTGATGCCGAGGGAATTTGTGGTGCACACCGACCACTTGAGCCTCAAATACCTAAAGGGACAAGGGAAGTTGAATAGGAGACATACCGTGTGGCTGGAGTTCTTGGAAGCTTTCCCTTATCACATCAAGTACAAGGAAGGAAAAGACAATGTTGTAGTCGACGCATTGTCTAGGAGGTATGCCTTGATCTCTTCATTAAGTGTCAAATTTTTAGGGTTTTCTCAAATAATCCCACTCTACCCTACTGATTTGGATTTTGGTGAGATCTATAAGACTTGTGATTCCATGGCTGATGTGAAATTTTATACGCATGATAACTATCTGTTTCGGCGCAAGCGCCTTTGCATTCCTAAGTGTTCTTTGCGTGAATTACTTGTGCATGAATCACATAGTGGTGGATTGATGGGCCACTTTGGCATTAATAAAACCTATGACATGCTGAAATCACACTTTTATTGGCCTAAGATGAGACGTGATGTTGTGCGTGTGATTGCTAGATGTGTAACTTGCCATAGGGCAAAATCTCGGTTAGCTAGTCATAGTGAATTTATGCCACTACCCGTACCTTCCCAACCTTGGACCGATCTATCCATGGACTTCATTGTAGGTTTACCTAAATCTTGGGATGGTAAGGATGGTATATTTGTTGTAGTGGATCGGTTTTCCAAAATGGCGCACTTTTTGCCTTGTAAAAATACTAATGATGCGTCTCAGGTTGCTAATATATTCTTTCGAGAGGTAGTCCGCCTCCATGGTATGCCTATTAGTATTGTTAGTGACCGTGATGGAAGATTTTTTAGCCTTGGAACTAAATTGCTGTTTTTGACTTCTTGCCACCCTCAAATCGACGGCCAAACTGAGGTAGTTAACCGTATTGTGATAACAATCGAGACAACCCTCACGATGCTACTACACTTGTGGCTCCTGCTGGGACGGATTCTTATAAGTCCCGTAGTATATCTTTATATCGCCTAGGGATCAGCGAAGGATTCCTAGGATGGTCGACATCAGCGGAGGGGGGACTCACGCGTCTCTACACACACGGCGCCATCCCATCCTAGGGAACTGCGAGGTTATCGCTCCCGGCAGCCCTGTTAGATATCGCTCCTAACGTCACTTACTGGCATTGCTCGTGATGTCATCACCAGACATCGCCTGGATTGTTATCGCCAGGTATCGCCATCGAGGCCTATAAATATCCCTACTTTTTCGAACAGAAGGTAAGATCGAGAGGACCCAGCAGAACCTCTTGTTACTTTGTATCCCCGTACTGACTTAAGCATCGGAGTGTCTACGCCGGAGCCCCCCCTCCGGCGCTTTGCAGGTACATCCGACGACCGACCGCCGCCGTTCCGATCAGACACGACATTCGAATCTTATCAAATGGTGCTTTCATTGAGAGCTTTGGTATATTAAGTGAGCATCCTTAATAGCCAAGCTCCGTTTAGTCGGAAGATTGGAACGGTCATGACCGCAGGATCGGAGCCGATCCGATCATCAACCTCTAATATCCCTTTCTCAATCCGCAGACAGTTATTCCCTTTTGCTACTGCTGATCTCTCTATGACGATGCAGCCAATTATTTTGGGATCTCTAGACCGTTCGGTCGGAATTGCAGGGGGACTTGTCTCCCCACAAACAGTCGTTTCATCATCTCAGACAGCGGGATCCGATTTCTCTACTCCTCTTTCGGGGGGATCTATACTTAATCATGAACATCCCTTTGCGATGGAAATAGCGGCCCTTCGTTCTCGATTGGAATATTTGACTGAAATGGCCGCAAGAATCACACCTGGTGCTTCTGGATCTAGTCTCCCTCCCCGCGTCATGTTCACACCATCTATTGTCGCTGATCGACCTTTATCACCGTTGTTTCCAGAAAACTTCTAGATGCCTTTGTCCTTGGGAGATCCTCCGGTTAGTGTTGTGCAGCTCACTCAAGGAAGAGTAGAGGCTTACGTACCACAGATGCCGCAAGGTCTCCTCCCGCAGGGAGATAGGCAACTAGAGGGGGTTAGGAACCGGTGGGACGGACGGAGGGAAGGAGCCAACAGGAGTTTGTCTCCCGAGTACAGTGAATCCAGTAGTCGAAGGTATCGAAGTCGATCACCTAGGAGTCACAGTCGATCTCCTAGGCGACATCTTACGCCAGAACCGCTAAATAGGAGGCGTCAGGCTGAAATATCTCCCCCGCGTCATGCGCGTGAAATTCTTGATGATACATCGGGCCACCTGTTTATCCGCCGTATAAGGCGTCACAGGGTCAGTCGACGCGTGAAGCTTCCCACTGATACTTATGATGGCACCAAGGATCCCATTTCGCATATCAATAAAGTGAAGGATTTTGTTCAGTTTCAGACCCACAGTGATGTGGCGTTATGCTAAATATTTGTTATGACATTGTCGGGTGTTGCGCGTCTTTGGTTTGAAGGTCTCCCTGGTGGATCCATTAATAACTTCTCACAGTTAGAATCTAAATTTCGGAGCAGATTTAGTACGGCGATTCCAATCAGGAAATCTGCCGCCGCGTTATTTGACATACAACGAATGCCTCAAGAAACCTTAAAGGAATTTCTCAGCCGCTTCGATCTGGAAATGTCATTAACGCCGGGCGTCACTATTGATTTTGCTATAGAAGCCCTGAAAAGGAACTGTCGCTATGGAAAACTGAAAGACGCGCTCATGGTGGACCCTCTAGTGACTTTAGACGCGTTGAGACTTAAAGCCCATAATTATGCGAAAATGGAAGAAGAAGAAAACAGAGATAGGACGTATAACGTGCCGCACGGGACATCTCAAATTACCGCTACTCCCGCGAAGCCCTTTCTTGACGATCATTTTATCGACGATTATGACGGGCGGAAGGATCACATCCCCAAAGCCTCCAATAGACAAAAGGGTCATCCTTCGAAGGGAAAGACTGGTGTATCCCCCACTCGATGTCAAGGGGATTCTTATAAAAATCGGACATACGACCCAGATTTTCCTTCCCTTAATGTACCAAGGGCAGAGATTTTAGTGATAGCAGAGCAGCGAAATCTTCCCATCCATTACCCTGCACCTACAAAACCAGGAGTCCTTCTATGGAGAAGGGAAAATGCTTATTGTAAATTCCACAAAGCCAGGGGAAATTCCACAGAAGCGTGTAGAGAATTAAAATTGGCGATAGAACGTCTGATGGAAGAAGGATATTTAGGAGAATTCGCCACCCATGTAAGAGAAGACGCCAGAAATAACCCCATGAAAAGCACGGCAGATGAACGACCAGTTCCTCCTCGTGTTCCGCAGAAGGACAATGCTCCCGGAGGAAAAGATAGAGAAACTCTTACGGTTGACGACGAGTACATCCCTATGATTAACATCATCGCGAGAGGAACCCCTTATATGGACGAATCAGAGCAACTGACAGCCGTGAAAGGAGAAAAACGTGCACGGGATGGCACGATAAAAAAAGGAGGCGTGATAGGCATTTTGGATCGAATGATATTATCCTTTTCCGAAGAAGATGAGAAAGACGTTGTCTATCCGCACAATGATGCACTGGTGGTTACACCTGTCATCGCCAGTCATGGAATCAGAAGAACCCTTATTGATAACGGGAGCGCGGTGAACCTCTTTTCGCTGGAAGCGTACAATCTCATGAAACGCCCTGACAACGAGCTGACGCCTAGCAAACGGCCTATAGTCGGCGTTGATGGGGTTCCCATCCCTGTCACGGGAGTAATTACTTTGCCCATATATTTCCGAGAAGATACCTATAAACGATCAGAGAACTTGTTGTTCCTTGTCGTGGATTTAAATTTGCCCTACAACGTCGTACTTGGGCGACCTTTTCTCAACCGCTTCGGAGCGGTGATATCTCAGAAGCATCTAAAAATGAAGTACCCCTCCTGGGATGGGGTAGTATCCATAAAGGGCGATCAAAAGCTGGCGGCGGAATGCTACTCGCTCATGACTCAAAGGAGCTGTGATAGGTATGTGTGTATAGCAGCGGACCCCTACGAGCAGGGTGATGAGAAGCGCGCTCAACCTCTGGACAAAATGGTACCCGTTCCGGTAATCGACATAAAGGAAGCAAGCTTCCTAATCAGCGAAAAACTCAGCCCAGCGGAAAACCTCCAATTGGCCCGGCTACTGAACAAATGTCAAGGAGATTTCGCGTGGAAACCCGCAGACATGCCAGGTATATCGCGCGAAATAGCCGAGCATCGACTCAATGTGGACCCAGCTGCCCGACCGATTCAACAATAGCGGCGCGCGTTCTCTAGTGAAAAGGCATCGGTTGTGGACAAAGAGGTAACAAATCTTCTTGACGCAGGGTTCATCCGCGAAGTTCAATATCCCACCTGGCTAGCGAACCCTGTCCTTGTTCCTAAGCCCAATGGGGATTGACGCATGTGCATCGACTTCACCGATTTGAATGATGCCTGCCCTAAGGATTGTTACCCGCTCCCTCGTATAGATCAGTTAGTTGATCAGACCGCCGGGTACGCTTATTTAAGTTCACTGGACGCCAACTCTGGATACCATCAGATCCCCATGGCCTTGGAAGATGAAGAAAAGACTGCGTTCCTCACTCCAAAGGCCACGTACTGTTATACGGTGATGCCGTTTGGGCTGAAGAACGCTGGGGCGACGTTCCAACGTATGGCAAACAAGATATTCGAAGAACAAATAGGGAGGAATGTGGAAGCATACGTTGACGATATATTGGTAAAGAGCGCGAACTTTCAAGATCACCTGCGGGACTTAAAGGAAGTCTTTGACGTAATGAAAAAGTATCGCATGAAGTTAAATCCTCGAAAATGCATGTTCGCATTTCAGACGGGAAAATTCTTGGGCTACGTGGTCAGCCAAAAAGGTATCCAACCTAACCCTTCAAAGGTTAAGGCCATTCAAGACATGATATTGCCAAGAACCATCAAAGAGGTACAAAGGTTAACTGGGCGAGTTATTGCTCTCGGGCGATTCATTTCCAAGCAAGGAGAGAAGTGTCTCCCTTTTTTCAAAATCATACGCAAGAAAGCCTCATTCGGGTGGACCCCAGAATGTGAGGAGACATTTATCGGCCTGAAGGATTACCTATCGTCTGACCTACTGCTGACAAGACCCAAGGCAGGAGATACCTTATATTTGTATCTTGGCACTGCGGACGAAGTGGTCAGTGCCGTCCTCGTTCGCGATGATAACCATTCTCATCGCCCGGTCTATTTTGTGAGTCACGTTTTGAAAGATGCGGAGTTGCGATACGCCCGAATTGAAAAAATAGCGTTCACTCTTATTCAGGCTACCCGTAAAATGGACCGATATTTCCAGTCCTATTCAGTTATCGTGCTTACGGATCAACCTCTAAAAAGAATATTTCGAAAGCCTGAATCTTCAGGAAGAATGTTGATCTGGGCGCTTGAACTAGAACAGTATGGATTGAGGTATCATTCTCGACCATCCGTAAAGGCTCAGATCCTGGCTGATTTCATAGCGGAATGTACCTTTACAGAGGACCCTTTGGCCGGCATACCCGAAGCAGAATGGGGCGATATGGATCTCCCATTTTTGGAAACCTATATAGACCTTTGGATCATCCATGTGGATGGGGCCAAAAACCAAGAGCTGGCGGGAGCGGGAATCTTCATAAATGGGCCGCACGACATGCAAATACGATACGCCGTTCAAATCCTACAGCCGTTATCTAACAACGCGGCAGAGTATGAGGCGTTGCTAGCCGGGCTCAGAATAGGGAAAGGACTTCTTCTAAAGGAAGGCACGATACTGGAAGAACAGGAGACCTGCGTCTAAAGATCTGTGGTGATTCCAAGTTGATAATTGACCAGGTCTTGGGGCACTCTCAGGCCCGGGAACCCATCATGATTCAATATCTCGCCAAAGTAAAGCGATAATTATTGGAGATAAAGAAAGAAGGTATGCAAGTCAGCTTCGAGCATGTTCCTAGGGAGGAAAACGCTGAAGCTGACAATCTAGCCAAATTGGCCGCGAATCCGGAAGCGTCCATACCCAAAGGCGTATATTATCGCGAGCTATCGGTACCATCCTTCATGGAAGAGCAAGCATCTTTATGTGTGGAAGAGCATGAGAGCGACTGGCGAATTCCCGTAATCAAATACTTGAAACATAAGGAACTGCCGGAGGACACCGTTGAAAAGAAGAAGGTGCTAAAACAGGCAGCTTGTTGTACGTACTACGACAGGGATTTGATTCGGAGATGTTTTTCTCACCCAGCCGCCAAATGTATAACTGAACAAGAGGGTCTTCACACCTTGCGCGAAATCCATGAAGGGGTATGTGGTATGCACGTTTCAGGTGGCACTCTGGCGGCACAAGTCTTCAGATCTGGATTCTACTGGCCCACCATCTGGAGAGATTGCCACAACTATGTGCAAACTTGCCCTAAGTGCCAGGAGTTTGCAAAAATTCCTAGGCGACCTGCTGCTGAAATATCTAAAATTATCACCCCTTGTCCTTTTGCTAAATGGGGGATCGATATCCTAGGCCCATTCCCAAAGGCAAGGTCCCAACTGAAGTTTGTGATAGTAGCAGTAGACTATTTCACAAAGTGGGCGGAAGCTGAAGCGGTCGCCGCAATCACGGCAGAAAAAACTTGGCGTTTCTTCAAATATCAAGTTATCATGAGGTTTGGCGTACCTTGCGTCCTTGTCAGCGACAACGGAACACAGTTCACCAGCCAATTCTTCAAAGACCAGTGCTCAGAGTTCGGGATAGAACAACGATTTTCCTCCGTGGCTCATCCGCAAACTAATGGACAGGCGGAAGTAACCAATCGGAGTATCCTTAGCGGTATCAAGAAAAACTTAGAAGGGTCTAAAAAGAAGTAGGCTGATGAGCTGCCATATGTAATGTGGGCGTACCGCATGACTGTTAAGACTAGCACCGGAGAAACACCCTACGCGTTGGCCTTCGGGACTGAAGCTGTTACACCGGTGGAAATTGGAACCATGAGCCTACGGGTGGCTCACTTTCGAGAGGAACTGAATGAGGAAAGGTTACGAGCTAACCTGGACGCGTTACCAGAAGTCCGAGAAGAAATCCTTCTGAAAACGCAGCATTATAAACGAAAGATGGGCCCGTTATCATAACAGGCGTGTCAAGGAGCGATTGCTGAAAGCCAGTGACCTGGTGCTCAGAGACAAGTGAGCGGCAGGACAACGTATGGGAAAACTCAGTCCAAACTGGGATGGACCATATCGTGTCACCCACGTTGTCGGGAAAGGAGCCTATCATCTGGAAACACTCGATGGTACACTCTTATCCAACTCTTGGAATATCGCTTGTTTGAAATTATATTACCCTAGAATTTAATTTTATCTGCACCTTTGATTTATGTCAACCCTAACCATGACTAACGCTCGATGAGAGAGCTTTCGTGGGTGTTTGTGGTTGCCTTTGTGCAGATAAAAAAGGGGGTATCTTGGGAGGTGAAAAGTCCTATCCTTGTGATGGCCGGTCTTGATCAGATGGCCCACTAAGTGAGGGCACAACCCAACATACCTTGAATTAGCGTCGGATTGAAAGATCCTGGACGCCCCCGGGGGTGAAAAGTCCTATCCTTGTGATGACCGATCTTGATCAGATGGCTCATTAAGTGAGGGCACTACCCGGTATCTTTGGGAGTGAAAAGTCCTTCTCTTGTACTGACCGTTCTCGTGGAGACGACCCATCAAGACGAGGCACGCCCCAAAGAAATAGAAACTCCGTCTAGAAACAAGAATCCTATCTTAACGGCTAGGCTGCTGCAGCCAGGCCATTAAGTGAGGACACGGTTCTAGACGCGAGGACAACGCCCAAAAGTGAAAATTCCCCAGCCTTGTGATAGCCGTCCCGATCCGACAGCTCACTAAGATGAGGCACTTTTCGGGCCGATCGCGAAAGGAGGGAAACGCGGAGAATCGCGAAATCCCAGCTAGTAACCAGATGTGTAATCCCTGGTGAAGTATAGAGCTGATAGTGAAAGCGATTCACGCGGGTTCCATGGTAACTCCCTATGATGGCAGTGGAAAGGCTCCTACGAGTAATTACTATCCCTCGTAACGTGTTTTTGTTACTGATGGTTTATAATTAGGAATGTGCAGAATACTTTTTCGGGTAGCGGAAGGAGCGATGATCTCGTAAGCAGTGATATCGTAAGGCTTACCGGGAAAGCTAATTCGATACCAACTTTAGCAATTTTGATGGGACTACTAAGGATCTGCTCGAAAAAGTAAACGCATCGTGATAAAAGGGCGAAGTTAACGCCAAAAGAGCTCGTAAGGAGACAACTAAAGGAAAGGAAAGATAGCGATAGAAGTTGTCTGAATACGTCAAAATGTTTTAAAGGGCTACAAACTTCAGATAGGCTCCAACATCGCTTCACCGGGTATCAACCGCGCGGCTACTAGTTAGGATTTCTTTGTTTCTTTTCCGCCACAGATAGGCTCCAACATCGCTTCACCGGGTATCAACCGCGCGGCTACTAGTTAGGATTTCTTTGTTTCTTTTCCGCCACAGATAGGCTCCAACATCGCTTCACCGGGTATCAACCGCGCGACTACTAGTTGGGATGTCTTTGTTCCTTTCGCCACAGATAGGCTTTGGGGAGTGCCTCGTCTTAGTGAGCTGTCTGATCAGGACCAGCCATCACAAGGATAGGACTTTTCACCCCCAAGCGTTGTACCTCTCGTTCGTGGAATCGTGCCTCGTCTCAATGGGCCGTCTATGTGAGCACGGTTACCACAAGGATAGGATTTTCACTTCCAGGACGGAGTTAGTCTCTCCTTGGGGCGTGCCTCTCCTTATGGGGTTACCACAAGAATAGGATTTCACTCCCAAGGATTCCGGGGCGTGCCTCATCTTAACGGGCCGTCTATGTGAGCACGGTTGCCGCAAGGATAGGATTTTCACTCCGGGAAGCCGTTTGGGGTCGTCCCTCGTCTTAATGGGCCGTCTATGTGAGCACGGTTACCACAAGGATAGGATTTTCACTCCCAAACGCCTTGTTATGCCAGGGCGTGCCTCGTCTTAATGAGCTGTCTGATCAAGACCAGCCATCACAAGGATAGGATTTTCACCCCTGGCATTCTTCGCTACCTGCATATTACCAGTAGCAAACGCACGGTGAATATCTCAATATTCATTTATTAGAATAACTTTGATGTTACCCGATTAGCTCCTGGCGTGGTATAGCCTCAACCGAGCGATGTTCCAAGAGTTCTGCAGGGGCGTTCCCTCGAGCGTTTCCAGATGGTATGCTCCTTTTCCCACAATGCGGGTGACACGATACGGTCCATCCCAGTTTGGACTGAGTTTTCCCATACATTGTCCTGCTGCCCGTCTGTCTCTGAGCACTAAATCTCCGGTTTTGAGCAATCGCTCCCTCACTTGTCGGTTGTGATATTGTGCCATTTTCCTTTTGTAGTGCAGGGTTTTCAGGAGGGTTTCCTCGTGTGTTTCTGGTAGAGTATCGAGGTTAGCTCGTAACCTTTCTTCATTGTTTTCTTCTTTGAAGTGAGCCACCCGGAGGCTCATCATGCCAATCTCGACTGGTGTGACAGCTTCGGTTCCGAATGCTAACGCGAACGGGGTCTCTCCCGTGCTGGCCTTGACAGTCATGCGGTAGGCCCATAGTACATATGGCAATTCGTCTGGCCATTTCTTCTTGGACCCTTCCAAGTTTCTTTTGATGCCACTAAGGATGCTGCGGTTAGTTACTTCCGCCTGGCCGTTGGTTTGGGGATGTGCCACAGAGGAGAATCTTTGCTCTATCTGGAACTCTGCACATTGATCCCTGAAGAACTGGCTTGTGAATTGTGTCCCGTTGTCGCTAACTAGCACGCGTGGTACTCCAAATCGCATGATGACTTGGTGTTTGAAGAAACGCCAAAAATTTTCGGTGGTGATGGTAGCTAACGCCTCAGCTTCGGCCCACTTTGTGAAGTAGTCTACCGCTACGACCACGAATTTTAACTGAGATCTAGCCTTTGGAAACGGGCCCAGGATGTCAATCCCCCATTTTGCAAACGGGCACGGTGCGACTATTTCTGAAATTGGCACAGCAGGTATTCGAGGAATCTTAGCATATTCCTGGCATTTCTGACAGGTTCTCACGAAGTTATGACAGTCTCGTCGAATGGTGGGCCAGTAAAATCCCGACCGAAAGACTTGGGCTGCCAGGGTGCCGCTAGCAATGTGCATGCCACATATCCTTTCGTGAATTTCACGTAACACATGTAAGCCTTCTTGCTCCGTTATGCATTTAGCGGCCGGATGGGAGAAACATCTTCGTATTAACTCTCCGTTATAATATGTGCATCGTGCTGCCCGTTTTAGGACTTTCTTCTTCTCTGTATGGTCTCCCGGTAGTTTATCATGTTTCAGATATTCTATCACTGGGATCCTCCAATCATTTTCCATTTCTTCCACACAGAGCGATGCCTGCTCTTCCATGAAAGAAGGTGTAGGCAGTTCTCCATAGCGCACGTCACTGGGTACTGAGGCTTCCGGATTGGCTGCCATCTTGGCGAGGCTATCGGCCTCTTCATTGTTTTCTCTAGGAATGTGCTCAAAGGTGACCAGGGTGCCTTTTTCCTGTATCTTTGACAGCTCATGCTTCACTTTGGCTAAGTATTGGGCCATGATGGGTTCTCTGGCTTGGGAGTTCCCCAGAACCTGATCCATTATTAGCTTGGAATCTCCTCGGATCTTTAAACGTGTTCTGTCTTCCTTCTCCCCACCGGGAGTGGCTCTGATAGAGAAACTGTTTCCGATTCTGAGTCCTGCCAGCAGCGCTTCGTATTCAGTCGCATTGTTGGACAATGGCTGCAAGATTCTGATGGCGTATCGCATCTCCAGGTCGTTTGGTCCAACTAAGAAAACTCCTGCGCCAGCTAATTCTTGATTTTTTGCTCCATCCACGTGGATGACCCACGTATCTGTATATGTCTCCGGAGACGGTAGGCATGAATTTTCCGCTTCTTCCTCCAACAGGTCTATCTTTGTGTCCTTTGTGAATGTGCACTCAGCTATAAAGTCAGCTAACGCTTGGGCCTTAACGGCTGGTCTAGCTTTGTATTTCAGCCCGTATTGTTCGAGCTCGATAGCCCAAATTAACATTCTTCCTGAAGATTCAGGTTTTCTGAAGATTCTTCTCAACGGCTGGTCCGTGAGTACAATGACGGGGTGGGCTTGGAAGTATCGATCCATCTTTCTCGTGGCTTGCACTAGAGCGAGTGCTATCTTCTCGATAGGAGCGTATCGTAGTTCGGCATCTTTCAATATGTGACTCACGAAGAATATAGGACGATGCACGTGCCCTTCACTTCTCACAAGGACGGCGCTGACTACCTCGTCAGCTATTCCCAAATATAGATATAGTTCGTCGCCGAGCTCAGGCCTCGTCAGCACTAAATCTGATGATAGGTAAGCTTTTAGTCCTGCAAACGCTTTTTCACATTCCTCTGTCCATCCGAAAGGAGCCTTGTTGCGGATGACTTTGAAGAAAGGCAAACATCTCTCACCTTGCTTAGATATGAATCGTCCCAACGCAATGATGCGCCCGGTTAACTTCTGTATCTCTTTGACAGTTCGCGGGGATATCATATCCTGGATGGCTTTTATCTTTGACGGGTTGGGTTGGATGCCCTTCTGGCTGACCACATAGCCCAGGAATTTTCCCGTTTGGAATGCGAACATTCACTTCCGCGGGTTTAACTTCATCTTGTGTTTTCTCATCACATTGAAAACTTCTTGCAAGTCAGCGAGGTGCTCTCTGAAACTCCGACTTTTGATCAGGATGTCGTCTACGTAGGCCTCTACATTTCTCCAGATTTGATTTTCAAAAACTTTGTTTGCCATTCGCTGAAATGTTGCACCAGCATTCTTTAGCCCAAACGGCATTGCAGTATAGCAGTATGTAGCTCTAGGAGTAATGAAGGCAGTTTTTTCTTCGTCCTCTACGGCCATAGGGATTTGGTGATATCCGGAATTCGCATCTAGGGAGCTTAGATAAGCATACCCAGCGGTTTGATCGACTAACTGATCTATTCGCGGAAGGGGATAGCAGTCCTTGGGACAGGCATTATTTAGGTCAGTAAAGTCGATGCACATGCGCCAGTCGCCGTTAGGCTTTGGTACTAACACAGGATTAGCTAGCCAGGTCGGGTACTGGACTTCTCGAATGAACCCCGCCTCTGTGAGCTTTAGCAACTCCTTTTCGATGGTTGCTATCTTTTCCGATGAAAAAGCACGTCGCCTTTGTTGAACAGGCTTGGCGTCAGGACTAACGTTCAGCCGATGTTCTGCGACTTCCCGAGAGATTCCGGGCATGTCTGCTGGTTTCCACGCAAACTCTCCCTTGCATTTCCTCAACAGCCGGATTAATTGCGCGTTCTCTTCAAGGCTTAGTTTCTCACTGGCTAAGAGATTCGTTTCACTATCCTTACCGATAGGGATTGATACCATCTGATCTAGCGGCTAAGTGCGCTTTTCTTCTTTATCATCGAAAGGATCGTCTGCCACACAAACGTAGCGATCACAACTCCTTTGAGTCATAAGTAAGTAGCATTCGGCTGCCAACTTTTGGTCCCCTTTGATTGAGACCACGCCGTCCCATGAGGGATATTTCATCCGCAGGTGTTTTTGAGATATGGCCACTCCAAAACGATTAAGGAATGGTCGCCCCAAAATGGCGTTATACGGTAACGTTAGGTCTACAACCAGAAATAGTAGCTCTTCGGAGCGTTTGGATGTGTCTTCTCAGAAGTACACCGGCAGGGATGTTATTCCGGCTACCGGAATTGGTACTCCATCAATCCCAATAATTGGCCTCGTGCAAGGCGGTAGCTCACCGTCAGGTCATTTCATCAAGTTGTACGCTTCCAATGAAAATAGATTCACTGCACTCCCGTTATCGACAAGGGTCCTTCTTACCCCATGACTTCCAATGACGGGCGTCACAACCATCGCGTCATTGTGCGGGAAGACGATGCCTTTTTCGTCCTCCTCTGAGAAAGACAATATCATTCTGTCTAAGGCGCTTATCGCCTCGATTTTCGTTTGCGCGTTCTCCCGTTTGCGCTTTTCTCCGGGGTTGGGCGTTTGCGGCATAATTTCCTCGCAATAGGGTGCTCCCCCTGCAATGATGTTTATCATGGCCATTTGGTCGCTATCGATAGCGAGCGCTTCTCTATTTGGCCCGAGGGGAACTGCGTTAGCCACTGTAGCGTGCGAGGGCGCTTACCTCTGCTCAGTTGTATTTCCAGTTGGGTTGTTTCTGGCTTCCTCCCTGGCCTTTGTGGCAAATTCCCCAAGGTAGCCCTCTTCGACCAATCGTTCTATAGCCGATTTTAACTCTCTGCATACATCTGTTAAGTGTCCCTTGACCTTATGGAATTTGCAGTATGCATTTTCTCTTCCTCCCATGATTACTCCTGGTTTCACGGGAGCTGGGTAACGGATAGGCAAATTTCTCTGTTGGACTATTGCTAAGATCTCCGCCCTTGGGAGTATGAGAGATGGGAGGTCAGGATCGTATATCCGGCCCTTTGGCGGGTCCGTTTGCTTCCGAGTGGGGGATCCTCCACGTCTTCCTTTTGAGAAATTGCCTCTCTGCCGGTTAGAGGTCTTGGTGTTATGTTCTTTCCGCTGCCCGGGATCCTCGGTGGGTTTAGCGTCAGGGGCATTGCTGTTCAAGACGTTAGGGGCCACATATGAGTCCGCCGGCATGCCTCGGATCCATTCTCTATTTTCTTCCTCTTCCATTCTTGCATAGTTATGTGATTTCAACCTCAATGCATCCAGGGTCGTTGGGGGGTCCACCGTTAGCGTATCTTTCAGTTTACTATATCGACAATTGCGTTTCAAGGCCTCAATCGCAAAATCGATAGTGACCCCCGGCGTTAGGGACATTTCAAGATCAAATCGTCCTAAGAAATCGTTCAACGATTCTTGTGGTTTTTGATGGATATTGAACAGCGCAGCTGCTGACTTTCTGATAGGAATAGCCGTGCTAAACCGACTTTTGAATTTTTCTTCCAGCTGAGAAAAATTATCGATAGACCCGGCGGGGAGACCCTCGAACCATAGACGTGCCACTCCTGACAGCGTCATTACGAAAATTTGACACAATGCTGCGTCACTGCGCGTTTGGAATTGCACGAAATCCTTCACCTTATTGAGGTGAGAAATGGGATCTTTTGTGCCGTCATAGGATTCTGCTGGGAGTTTCACATGTCGATGGACTCTGTGGTGCCTGACACGATAGCTGAACGGATGACCCACGTTAGCATCGGGGATCCTACGAGGCTGACGCTGATGTGGGATTTCAGCGTTGTATCTGGGATTTTGAGGGTCATATTCCTGATGTCTCCTAGGAGAACGACTACGACTCCTTGGAGTTCGAGCTCGTCGACTTCTGCTGCTAGACCTCTCGTTGTATCTAGGAGATGGATCTCTCACTATATCTCCCCGTCGATCATCCCAGGGCTCCCTATACTCGTCACGCTGGCGGACTGCTTCGGGGATAGAGATTCCTCCCCTGTATTGTCCAGAATGGTCGGCAGGTCCGCGCGTGAATGGTGGGACGTTTATGGGAGCCAAGGGGAAAGGTAAGGAGGACGGGAGTGCCCTAGACTGTTGGGGTGATAAGGGTCGTTCGGTGACAAGGGACGGGGTGAAAATTACTTGGGAGGACACACCAGGTCTTGAGGCATGAGGAGTAAATCCAGCAGCCATCTCTGTCAGTTGATCCAGTTGAGCTTGGAGAGCTGCTATTGAATTCACGAAAGGGTTGTCCGCTTCTCCCATCATAGATCTTCCCGCTTGGGGGGTAGGATGGCTGGTTCCTGCTATATGGGAGAAGGGAGAGCAAATCTGGAATGTAACTTCTTCTGCACTTGACCCAGGAGGAAGATCTAAGTCTCCTGCAGTGACGTCCTGCCCTGGGGTGGGGGCATCAGAGGTAGCGAAGGGAAACAAGCATCTGCGGGTGTTGTATGGGATGTTGGAAGTTCGGGACAGCGCCGGATCTGACTCCGAGGCCATAATCCTTCTAGCTTCGGGGAGGAGGAGCTTGGTTATTAAGGATGCTCACTTAATAGAACCAAAACTCTCAACGAGAGCACCAATTTGATAATAATTTGTCTTCCGCCGAAGGATGTATGGCGGAGCAGCTCTTCTCAGATCAGTGTGCGCGATGGTCCACGGTACCTGCAATGCGCTGGAGGGGGTCTCCGGCGGAAACACTCCGATGCTTAAGTCAGTAGGTGTACTGAAATTGGCAGCGTTTTGGCCAGTCAAGTCCGCTTACATGCCTCCTTTGTGGGGGAGGTATTTATAGAAGAAAGGGGGCGTTCTCGCCCGAGTAAACGGGTACGGAGCTATCGCTCGCGTTAGGGTCTGTGATTCGCCCTTATCGTGATACGCTACCCCCGCGGTAGGTGTTTAGGTAGATATTGCCGTGGTAGGATAATGGCCAGAGCGTTAATCCTGACGCGTGGTTTCCTCTTGGGGGGATAACTCCTTGAGCCAAGCAGGAGGTCCGTGAGAGGAGCAGATAGGGCCCCGTTAGCCTCTGTAGCGTTAGCCTTTGGGGAAGGTAGCAATCTCGTCCCTACCGTGGTGGTGCGAAACAGTAGCTATGCCTCTCCCCACCGGGTGATAGGCGAAAATACCCTTTCTTTTAGGTGGATTGTTATCAAGCATTATGGGCGGCCAAATGCTCACGGAGAGCGGCCTCAGATGTGATAACACTAGCAGTAATATCCATCCTTTTCTCATCGGTAGATTCCAACTCAGAACGGCGAGTCTTAGCCATGGCAGAATTAAAGAAGTAAAAATGAAGAAGACGATGGAGGAGAAAGGAAATACCTTTAGAGAAAAAGCACTTCGAAGAACCTTGAATAGTGGGAAGAAAACAAGACGGCTAAAAGAAAATATGAGAAGGTGGGATGATAAAAGAAAAGGAAAAGAATAAATATTGGTTTTTATAACCCTAGTAATCGAATGAAACGGCGGATGCCACAGTCGTTGCGTGGAAGTGACACGAGGAACAGACTCAGGCAATGAGTGCAGTTCTAGAAAAGCGCTACAACGCTTCGATTTCAGTAAAGTTCTCGAGCACGCTAGCCCACAGCGCAGGAAGAAATGGACACGTGTGCCTGCACAATCGCGACTTTTCTAATGAGAAGATAGCAAGCATTAAATGCTCTGAAAAGCAGGTACCATTTCTTGAAGAAAACAAGAGCGATATCGCAAGAAAGGAGATAACGCAAGATGGCGTTAATTAAAAAGACAGCTTTCGAGCTATCGCGAAAAAGCGGAATAAAAAATCAAATAGCAGTCAAATACGGATATTGTCGCACAACAAGGCGTTATTACAAGACAAAGAAACAAATAAACAGAAGAATCCTCTAAATGGAGCAACCTTGATTAATCATGGGCCCTCGCGGACATCGCAGTCACCATTCCCCCGCTCTTCTCTAGAAGAAGGAAGATCTCCCTCACCTTCACCCAGATCCTTCATTCTCTTGGAAGCGTAATCAGCCAGCACTGACGAATTGACAGTTCCCTAGCGATGGAGACTCATAAATTCAGCAATACAAACCTCCATGGTCTTGTTTTTCCACCAGGCTATCTTTGAAGGTACTTTGGCCAAATCCGCATCACGAGATGCTATCTCTTCGCGAAGGAAGATATTCTTTTTATCAACCACCACCAATTCCGCCTCCAGAAGTTCTATCTTAGCCTTCCCCTTCGACTTTTCTCGAGCAAGCTCAGCACGACAGTCGTTCAACTCCACCCGAGTTCGCTCCTGAAGCTGCGACAGCTCTGTTACCTTCCCTAAGGCAGCGCTTAGTTCTCCCTTCAAATCAAGAGAAGGCTGAACTTTGTCACGCTGATCTTCGAAAAAGTAATTTAGCTCGCGGAAACTGGCCAGCATGTCAGTCAGAAGGTGTGAATGTCGTGCTTCAGGAGGATGCCGTAAGAACTCTTCTTTGTCCTTTGAAGAAGTAAACATTTGCCCCACTATTGGGCCCACCGGCTCTTCTCGCGATAGTGGGTCCGATATCCCTAAAGCGCGAAGACCGTCGGTACCAAGGGAAGACAAGTCCAGCTGATAAGTGGTGGGGTCTTGAAGACTTTGAGAGGAAAGATTGGCGATATAAGGAGGAGAACAACTTTTTATGGAATCACCAATGCTCGAAATTGCAGAAAGAAACAAAGGCTGAGGTTTCTGTGGAGGAGGGTTAGGAGGAGCAATCGGATTCGAAACCGATAAGTTCACATCCGGAATAAAGGAGTGGATAGGAGAGATAGGACCGCCAGACAACAAGGGAGAGCCCACCGCTGCTGAAGCCTCGTTAACTTTGGGAGGAATGGCAGAGGGCACCTTGACCACTTCCGTCACCGGCAAGGCACCCGCGACGTGTGAAGTGTTAACTCCCTCGGAGGGAACCGCGTTGACTTCCTCCGCGGGAGGAATTGGTGGGTCAGACTTCTCTTTACAAACTCTCTTTACGAGACACTCCGTCTCGGCGGCCATTTCGTTGCTATCGTCCTCGGTTGACTCCACTGCGGGTACGCTCTTTCTCGACCTAAGTTTCATCCGTTGGGTAAGGGTGGCATGACGCAGCTCGGAACCGGTATCCATGCTTTCGCTATCGCTGTCAACCTTTTCAATCACAGGGTTACTCGGAGTCACCCCCTTACCGCGAGACGATAGCCAATTCTCAAGGAAACGGGAAGGTCGAGCGGATGCACTGCGTGTTGCGACGATTTTGTTTCTCTTTCCTCGTGGCGGAATAGGCGAACGACTTGAGCCTTCAGGCGGAGGAGAAGGAGGTAACGTTTGAAGTGGCACCACGTTCAGAGGAGCGTCACTTTCCCCAGAGAAGCGACCCTCAGTGTTACCTGCCAATAAAGTATTTTAGTATGGCAAGAAAATCGAAGTGATGAGGTGACAAAAGAAAAACTCACCAACGACACACTCTAGCAAAGGCCTGAATCGAGCAAATTCCCGAATGAGGAAGGGCCCTTCTATTTCTAACAGGGCGGTAACATGAGACACATCCATACTAGACAGCACATCTGGTTTTCGCCAGGCGGCACTGGTAATCTCTCGGTTGAAACCACCGCGCCAGTACCGAGAGGGAAAGCGAAGGGTGAAGAAGCCATTTTTCCAGTTGTCCACGTTCTGTTCGAAACCTTGAAAGTTCCGCCAGAAGAACCGAACAAGGGTATCATTCCAACTTGGGGTAATATCCACCAAGCAGCTGCGACACCTAATGGTAAAAAATGTACGGAATAGATCGAGCGATGGAGCAAAAATATGCTTCATCTCTCACGAACGAAGAAAGGCGTAAAGCCCACACCAGGAAGGTGGAGTTATTTGAACAGGATTGAGATCGTAATGGTTTAGCAGTTTCATCAGAGAAGTATGCAGTGGGAAACGAAATCCGTAGGTAAACATCTTGAAATAAACCAGCCGGAACATCCCCCACATGGCATCAGTGAGCCGAGTATCCTTCAAAGGGACAAAGGGGCGGTATCCCGTGGGAAAAGTGATACCGTTCTCCTCTAACTCAACCCTCAAAACCTCATTACAATCAAAAACACTACGAGCTCTCCTAACTTCGGGATCTAGGGGATTTTCGATAACTGCAGAGGATCTAGCGCGAGACATAATGAACTGGAAAAGTAAAGCTATGACGGTAGAGAAACAAAATACCTGGAGCAAAGAGCCAGTAAACAGGCCGTCGGCACCGGCGAGCAATTGCAGCAAAACTCTCGGGAAGAAAGAAGCATAGAAGAGAGAAAATACGAAGAATTTTGGAGCATTAGCAAAAATACTAAAAGAGAAAAGAGAATTCCTTATAAAGGTTAAACCTAAAAAGAAACAGCCTGTAAAAATAAAACACGTGCAGAGTGGAAAAGGACGCGTGGGCAGTCATCAGTGTCTTTTGAAGAAGACAGTTACTGATTGAAAACCAAAAGGCAGTTGCACCCAGCGAAAGGCATACTTCCGCGATAACCCTTGAAACCTGAAAAAATAAAGGGAGAAAAGCGGCAGGAGAGCGAAAAGAAAATAAAGCGTCATTTTATTATTTTGGGAAAGCCATACCGCATCTACAAAGAGGCATGGTATGCACAGCTATTCGCCGTCAGACTAGGAGATGCCATAGTAGTAGACCACGTCATCATCATCACCTAAAAGGGATGGATCCTCGCCAGCTAGAGGGAAAGGTTCCTCAATCCTCCCCCCTGCACGAGTTGAGGATTGATCTGACTCCTCCTTAACAGCTGGCGATACCGTTCCAACGGCCGAGCAGGCAGAGGGAGCCCTTTGTGGTGACTCGCTAGGAAGGAAAGATGTTCCCCTTTGTAGAGAGAGAAGCAAGAGAATCAAAGAATGATCTAGATGCCTTCGCAGCATCCTTCCTCCGCCTCTTGCGACACCGTCGGCGAACAGGCGGCCTCCAAGGAGGCGACGGAGGAGGATTATCCGAATCAGGAGAAGTCGAAGGAGTTGGGGGAGAATCTCGGGTGGTCGTATCTAAAAAATGAGAATCAACCATGAGATCGCAGACTGCTTACCAAAGGAAAAATGAACAAGGAGGTGAATAAAAAATGAAGGAAAGAGGATCCCTTTAAATAGCCAGAAAATCAGGAAAGAAGGACCTTCGATCTTCCAACCCGACCCTTGAGGGTGGACACGTGTACAGCCTGAAGTATAAGTAAAGATTTGAAGTCACGACTGTTGAAATCTTACTTGAATCAAGAAAAACCGCAAAATCGTCCAATCAATTGCCAGGACAACAGCGGCGTGGATTTAATGCAGAACAGCCAACCAGAAAACCACCCAGTGGCTGAATCATTTTCAGTTGGCCTAAGAGTACCCCCAATGGAAAAAAGACAAAGGGTGCATTAAAGAAGAAGAACAGTTGCAAGGTGGCATAATAAAAACAGTTTATTTATTATGGCCTAATGGCCGAAAAGTACAGTGGCGTGACAAGAGGAAAAGTAAAAAGGGCTCAAAGGGAGCCACTGATATCAGGCGTCAGAGCCAGCGTCTTCAGGTACTTTGGGAAGGTCTCTCAAGGAATCCATGACCAGAATTAAATCATGGGAGGTGGCTCTCATCCCCTTTAGGCAGCACCCCAGCATATCCTTGCGCTGCTGCAGCATAGCGATCACCACTTGAATCCGAGCGATGGAGGCAGCCAGCTTCGACACGCTCTCCAAAGGACTGAAATCCTCCAGAGACATAGCTCCCAGCCTGGAATGGAGTGGGGTCAGCATCCCCTGCAGCTCCAGGATGTCCTCAGAAGTCTTGACCAGCATGTTCTCCAGGAACCCAACGTCACCATCATTGAGGTTCTTTAGAGAGTGGCCCTTGGAAAGGAGAAATTTTTTAGTCAAATGGTCCATAATGCAAGTTGCTAAAGATGATGAGAACGTGGATGGAAAAAACTCCCCGATTTATAGGCTCCGAGAGAAGGGCCTTGGAAAAGAAAAGGAGGTCCTCAAAAGGCGAGCCGTTCCGTTACCCTCGAAGGCAGATGGACCTGAAGCGGAAGCAAAGGTCAGTGTTCGTGAACTATTCGCGATACCGATACTCGGAGGGGTACAAAATAGGATATGGAAAAGCGCCGAAGGGCACGATATTACGGGTAGTCATGACGTAAAAGCCATACGGTTACTGGTATCCACAGTGTAAATCCGCGTTGACGTCGCAGGTAGCCCTAGATGCATAAAACCTCGCCGACCTCACCGGTATCTAGTGGTATAAAGCCACGTTAATCGAAGGCAGCTGATGGCGTAAAACCGCGTCAATATCGTTGTTCCCTTAAGCAGAAAAGAAAGACAGGACCTGTGTGATCTCAAAATCCCTGTAAGTACAAAGTTTGCTAACTTCTCCATAAGTACCTATCTCCTCTATGTGTTTGCAGTACACTCGAAAGGATGATGGACCGGAACATAGGCAAGCCTACAGAATGACTCGGCCGCCGTCCTTGGCGACATCGCAAGTGGCCTGTCTGCAGCTCTCCTGCGACAGGAGTGAAGTTGCAATTTTCTAAGTCCTGCCCAAGGGATCAGGCTGAATAATATCGCTAGGTAAAAGCAATCCCCTAAGAATTACGAACAAGACGGTGGCGTCTCCTGTGGATTTCTTAACGCCTCCAGAGGACGAGGCATGAGACAAAAATAAAGGCCGGGATCTGTTTGCTCGGAGGAAAGCTTCAAATCTGAGCCTTAGCCTATCGTTTAGACCAACCTGTATCGAGCTTAAGGAGACGAGAAAGCTCGGATATCCTAGGAGCCTATCGCCTTATGAAAAGAACAAATCATCACCTAAGATTCCAGACATGGACAGGGAGCGACAGCCCTTGGTAAATACTCGGGCTCGTTTTCAGTTGGGCTTATGATAACAATCGAGACAACCCTCACGGTGCTACTACACTTGCGGCTCCTGCCGGGACGGATTCTTATAAGTCTCGTAGTATATCTTCATATCGCCCAGGGATCAGCGAAGGATTCCTAGGATGGTCGACATCAGCGGAGGAGGGACTCACGCGTCTCTACACGCACGGCGCCATCCCATCCTAGGGAACTGCGAGGTTATCGCTCCCGGCAGCCCTGTTAGATATCGCTCCTGACGTCACTTACTGATAACGGCTCAACTTCGATTTGGATAGAAGGAGGCCGAATTGTTGTTCTTGAGCTGGATCTAGTCCTCTTGTGAGAGGTTGGCAGCTTGGATGGATGAACGGATGAAGGTGTTTTTAGTGTTCAAATGGAGTATGTGTTGCAGCAGAAATGGATGATGTTTAGAGGTGTTTCGATGATGAACATAATAGGAACTTAACTAATTAGAAAACCCTCTTGATTAGCAAACCAAGCAACCTTTCTATAAACTAGTTAAGGATCTCTCTTTTCTGATTTAAGAACAAAGCTCAAGAGCTTAATTACAAGAAGAGATATAAGATAAACAATGGTTTTCAGCCCTAATGGCACCGGTTACCAAAAACCCTAAGTTACACTAGTTTACTCTAAGAATTGGCCAAAGAGAATATCATCAAAATCAAAGGTAAGCTATAAAAGAGGCTATCTCCTTCTATTTATAGCTTGAGAATTATTACATGAGAAAACCCTAAATAACCCTTCATTTAAACCTAGGAAGGTCGGCTGACTTGATCACCAAAATAGTCCCTAATGTGCTAGTTTTCGCCGTGAGATCCAAGGCTGGTCCGGGCAAGGCATAAGGACGAGTTGGAGCCTTTAAGCTCATATCATCCCATCCCCCTTTGAAGAGATTCGTCCTCGAATCTAAGCTTTGGAGGGTGTGGGGTTCCAAAAGTGGAGTGAGAGTCTTCAAGCTCGTATCATCCCCTCCCCCTTTGAGGAGATTCGACCTCGAATCTATAGGGTCCATCCCTTGCAAGGCCAAACGGGTCAAGGCATGCTCATAGCTTGTGGATACACACGGAACCCTCCAACGACAACTCTCGGTGAATATAGGCCAAGGTGGAGGCCTTCCTCGGGGAAGACATGTAGGTGCGGGGAGAAAACAACCAAGAACAATCAAGGATTGGCCATAAGGGTGCAAGGAGGTGGCTCGGGCCAAGTGCGAACTCCTAGAAGTGGGAGGGACCGTGAGGCCACTTGAAGGCACCTCAAATGGGAAGAAGTGTGCACTGCCAATCTGCCCAAAAGCAAGGAGAAACGGATCCACAATTCTATGTATAGGCACCCTCGGAATGATGGAGAAGGCACTACTCACGGACTGAAATTTGCGCTGCAATGCAAGGCAATGAGCGGCTGTCTTATGGCAATCTGAAGTAGACTCATCCGAAACTAGTAACTTCTCCTCAAATGGAGTCAACTCAACCTCCACAAGTGATGGTGATTCGGCCGAAACCTTACTAGAACCAAGCGGCACTAAACTCTCCTTATGCGGGCTGTTTGGTACACACTCAACCCGGCTGGACCTTGCAATAATTGCCTCTACTTGGCGTTGAAATTCAGCCACCGCATCCACAAGATGCGCTTGGTAGTGCTCGATGTGATAAGGAGCCGTGAGGGCATGAGGTCCTCCATCCATGACATATGTAGTGGGTTCGTGGCCATAGCTAGGAGTGGGAGGAACCGATTGGTAAGTAGGAGGAGGCGGTGTCCAACGGTCAAGGTGGGGGGGGCTGCTCAACATGATACCAAGATGCGTGGCTAGTAGGAGCAACCCTCAAATGCGGCGGCACGTAGGAAGACATAGAAAAATTCCTAGAGGACAGCTGAAGCTCCGCTACCACTTGATAACGGCTCAACTTCAATTTGGATAGAAGGAGGCCGAATTGTTGTTCTTGAGCTGGATCTAGTCCTCTTGTGAGAGGTTGGCAGCTTGGATGGATGAACGGATGAAGGTGTTTTTAGTGTTCAAATGGAGTATGTGTTGCAGCGGAAATGGATGATGTTTAGAGGTGTTTCGATGATGAACATAATAGGAACTTAACTAATTAGAAAACCCTCTTGATTAGCAAACCAAGCAACCTTTCTATAAACTAGTTAAGGATCTCTCTTTTCTGATTTAAGAACAAAGCTCAAGAGCTTAATTACAAGAAGAGATATAAGATAAACAATGGTTTTCAGCCCTAATGGCACCGGTTACCAAAAACCCTAAGTTACACTAGTTTACTCTAAGAATTGGCCAAAGAGAATATCATCAAAATCAAAGGCAAGCTATAAAAGAGGCTATCTCCTTCTATTTATAGCTTGAGAATTATTACATGAGAAAACCCTAAATAACCCTTCATTTAAACCTAGGAAGGCCGGCTGACTTGATCACCAAAATAGTCCCTAATGTGCTAGTTTTCGCCGTGAGATCCAAGGCTGGTCCGGGCAAGGCATAAGGACGAGTTGGAGCCTTTAAGCTCATATCACTTACTGGCATCGCTCGTGATGTCATCACCAGACATCGCCTGGATTGTTATCGCCAAGTATCGCCATCGAGGCCTATAAATATCCCTACTTTTTCGAACAGAAGGTAAGATCGAGAGGACCCAGCAGAACCTCTTGTTACTTTGTATCCCCGTACTGACTTAAGCATCGGAGTGTCTACGCCGGAGCCCCCCCTCCGGTGCTTTGCAGGTACATCCGACGACCGACCGCCACCGTTCCGATCAGACACGACATTCGAATCTTATCATATTGTAGGGTCTCTTTTACGCTCTTTAGTTACTAAACATGTATCTAAATGGACTGATCATTTGCCTTTCACGGAGTTTGCTTATAATCGTTCAATCCATTCTACTACAAATTGTTCACCTTTTGAAGTAGTTTATGGTTTTAATCCAATTACTCCCATGGATTTGACCCCTTTGCCTTTGAGTGATGTTTCTAACTTAGATGGACAGCAGAGGGCAGAACACATCAAGAAGATACATGAGAAGGCTAAGGCGAACACTGAGCGCACAAATGAGCGCCTAGTACGCAAGCGCAATGAAGGCCGCAAGACCGCGTCCTTTCAAGTTGGCGATTGGGTGTGGCTGCACCTAAGACGTGAGAGATTTCTAGAGAAAAGGAAAGGAAAATTAGCCCCTAGAGGATATGGACCGTTTCAAATTGTTGAGAAAATCAACAACAACGCTTACCGCCTAGACCTCCCAAGTGAGTATGGTTCAATTCATGGATCCTTTAATATTTCTGATTTAAGGTTGTTTGATGCAGGTGATGACGATGTTGTTGATCTGGATTCGAGGGCGAATCATTCTCAAGATGGAGGGGATGATACGATCCCGAGGACCACAGGCCCGATCACCCGCTCTAGGTCCCGAACCAGTCCTAGAGCCAGCCCTAGAGCAGTAGCCGCAAACCTTCCTTTGCCGCCCACGGGCCCGATCACCCGCTCAAGGGCCCGAGCCCTGCAGACGAGACTCAGCAGCCTCATTCACATGGAGCTAAAGGCAGAGACAACCTCGGAGGGAGCCAGCCTGCGCTAGCCCCAGCCGCGCCTCGTGACCCTAATCCGCACGTCAACGGATGGGTCAAACATGGCCACCTCGGACCTTTAGGTCCATCATGCCTTCTCCCATTTTTGATCAGGCCATGATCATTTATAATACAAGAGAGGAGTCCAGGCCAAGGATCAGGAGAAACGCTCGAAGGATTTGGGACAGGCCCAAATCACAAGCCCGCATTGGATAACGAAAGCCACTGCCGAGCCTTTTGAAGATTGGAGCATATTTCCTCGCACAATATTCAGCCCAGCACTTCATCTATGTGTTAGGAAGTTTCCCTCCAAATTTAAGTGGGAACTCTTAAGGGAATAAGGAAAATACCTTGTTTCCTTAAAACATGATTCGTCGGACCCGCAAGCAAAGCCACTTGGGTCTTTTGACCTAAACGGCAGCGCCTGCACTTCTATCCTATTTAGTAGACTTTATTTATATTATTTTAGGGTTTCAGAACTTATTTGGAAGGGTGGCTTGTTGCCATTTTCGTTTAAGTCATTATTTAGAAACTAAACTAGTTTCCATTTTTGGAATTAGGGTTTAGCGCTTCTTTAAAAGGGAGCCGCTCATGTTATTTTTCAGTCAGACTATTTTGATAATTGAAAGCTGATTGCTTTGGATCTTTATCCACTTGTTCTTGATGAACCTTGCATCTAATTGAGTTTTGTGCATTCGATTAGTTTGTCAAGTAAAATCTGAAAGCACTATCTATTGAGTCTTTCGTCTTTGAATTTCCAAGAGCACCCAGTCTTGGAGATTCATCGGTTTGACCCAAGAACCTCAAGGGATTCGGCGTGAAGTGCCAAGAGCACCCAGTCTTGGAGTTTCACGGTTTTCTTCGAGTTAATTTCCGCATTGAAATCCACGTCGTTGGACAACGATCTAAGGAGAGCGTTCTAGCCTACAAGGAACGTATCACGTAGGAGTTTGAGTATCAAGGCAAAGGAAGATGCAACTCTAGAACAAAGGGAAAATTTATTTCACACCCGCAGCATTTCCAATGGTATGGCAATTTCTATCGTTATTGATAATGGAAGTTGTGCGGATGTAGCTAGTTCTCTTCCTGTTCATTGTTTGGCCTTGACCACCACTAGACACCCTCACCCGTGTGTCCTCAATTGGTTTAATGATGGGAGCTCCATCAAGGTTACACGGCAAGTTCTTGTTCCCTTCAAGATCGGTGCATATGTGGATGAAAGAATTTGTGATGTTGCTCCCATGGATTCTATCCACATCCTTCTTGGACGACCTTGGCAATTTGATAGGAGAGCCATCCATGATGGTTTTTGCAATACTTACAAGCTAGAACATCTCGACAATAAATTTCTTATTCCTCTTTTGCCTCCACATCATGTTTATGAGGACCAACTTAAGTTGGAAAAAGCTTGTGCCACTTTTGATATTACTTCAAAGCTTTAAAAAAAAGGTGAGTGGTGTGGAGTGAAGAAAGTAAGTAGTGAGAGTGAGGAAAAGAGCGGGCATGAAAAAAGAGAGCATGCGCCGAGTGGAGTGAAAAATGTGAGTTGTGTGCATGAGGAAAACAACATGCAAGAAAAAAGTAAGCTTGCATTGAGGGGTAAAACATGGCTTGAAAATAGCAAGCAAGCTAGTGAGGAGTCGAGGGCTAATAGAGTGAAAAGTGAGAAGAAAAATAGTTTATTTGCGAGAGGAAAGGATGTGAGGCATGCCTTGATTTTAAGGAAGCCTTGTATTCTCATTCGGTTCACGGACCATTGTTTGATTTCTTCTAACGCTAACCCCCATTTGCCTAGTGATGTTTCCTCTCTTTTGCAGGATTTTGGTGATGTATTTCCCGATGAAATTCCTCATGGCCTTCCACCGGTGCGCGGCATTGAGCACAAGATGGATTTATTTTTGAGCTCCACCCTTCCTAATAGACCGGCGTATCGCTACAATCCCACAGAGACACACGAGCTCCAAAATCAGATTGATGTGCTACTCGCAAAGGGCTTCATTAGGGAGAGCCTCTCTCCTTGCGTCGTGCCCATTATTCTATTCCCCAAAAAGGATAGGAGTTGGCGAATGTGCATGGATTGCCGATCCATAAACAAAATCACGGTGAAGTACTCTCATCCTATCCCTCGTCTTGATGATATGCTTGATGAACTAAGTGGTGCAATTATTTTTTCTAAAATTGACTTAGTTAGTGGCTATCATCAAATTCGAATGCATGAAGGTGATCAATGGAAAACAACATTTAAGACTAAGTTTGGTTTGAATGAATGGTTAGTTATGCCTTTTGGTCTTACGAATGCACCTAGTACTTTCATGCGCCTCATGAACCATGTACTTAGACCTTTTATAGGCAAATTTGTAGTTGTGTATTTTGATGACATCTTGGTCTATAGCAACTCTGCACATGAGCATATAGATCACTTGCATCAAGTTTTTCTCACCCTTCGTCAACATAAACTCTATGCTAAGTTGTCTAAATATGAGTTTTGTTTGGAAGAGGTGCATTTTCTTGGTTTCATTGGATGTGCTGATGGCCTCAAAGTGGACAAGGACAAGATCAAGGCCATATCCGAGTGGCCTACCCCTTCCAACGTGGCCGAGGTATGTTCCTTCCATGGATTGGCTGGATTTTACCGTCGATTTGTCCAAGACTTCTCCGCTATTGTCGCACCCCTCAACTCCCTCACCAAGAAAATGTCCCTTTCGTGTGGGGTGAAGCACAAGAGCTAGCCTTCAACACCCTCAAACAAAAGCTTTCCTCTAGCCCCATCCTAGCCTTGCCTAACTTTGACAAGACCTTTGAGGTGCAATGTGATACTAGTGGAATTGGGATTGGAGCGGTGTTGATGCAAGACAAGCGCCCAATTGCATATTTTAGTGAGAAATTGAAGAGGCCACAACTAAACTATTGCACCTACGATCGTGAGCTTTATGCCTTAGTCCGTACGCTTGATGTGTGGGAGCATTACCTCTTGCCCAAGGAATTCATAGTCCACACGGATCATCTTAGTCTCAAGTATTTGAAGGGCCAAGAGAAGCTCAACAAGCGTCATTCCTCTTGGATGGAATTCATTAAGCGTTTTCCCTACCACATCAAATACATAAAGGGTAAAGAAAATGTTGTAGTTGATGCTCTATCTCGACGGTACACTCTCCTTAACTCCCTTTACACTCGCTTACTTGGTTTTGCTCATTTGCCCTCTTTGTATGCTCATGATGATAACTTTAAGGATGTGTATGCTACTTGCCTTCATGGATTTGTTGACAAATTTATGATTCATGATGAGTTTTTATTCCGCAAGGGTAAATTATGCATACCTAAGTGTAGTACTCGGGAGCTTCTAGTCAAAGAGGCACATGGAGGGGGTTTAGTGGGACACTTTGGCATTGACAAAACTCTTAGCACACTTAAGGAGCATTTCTTTTGGCCAAAAATGAAACGTGATGTTGCATATTTTGTTGATAAATGCCTTGCTTGCAAACGTGCTAAGTCTAAATGTTTGGATCATGGTCTTTACATGCCCTTACCTGTTGCATCACATCCTTGGTGTGACATTTCCATGGATTTTGTCATTGGCCTTCCTCGATCAAAAAGTGGTAAGGACTCCTTGTTTGTAGTTATTGACAGATTTTCAAAAATGGCTCATTTTATTCCATGTCACACTACACATGATGCATCTCACATTGCACAACTTTTCTTTCGAGAAATTGTTAGATTTCATGGCATGCCAAAGACTATCGTTAGTGATAGAGATTAGAAGTTTCTTAGTCATTTTTGGCGTGTTTCGTGGGCTAAACTTGGCACAAAACTATTATTCTCTACCTCTTGTCATCCTCAAACGGATGGTCAAACTGAAGTTATTAATCGTACACTAGGAACAATGTTGTGTGTCATGGTGCAAGAGTATGCTAAGTCTTGGGAAGATTGCATTCCATTCATTGAGTTCGCTTATAATCGTACCATGCATTCTTCTACTCGTTTTTCTCCTTTTGAGCTTGTCTATAGGTTTAACCCCCTCACCCCCATAGACTTGCTACCTCTACCTTTGGATGATTTTGCTAGCCTAGATGGCGACAAGAAGGCAACCTCGGTGAAGAAGTTACATGAGAAAGCAAAGGAACGCATGGAGCATGTCAATGCAAGACTAGTGTAAAAGAGGAACTCCGACCGCTGCATCAAGACATTTGAAGTGGGAGATTGGGTGTGGCTTCACCTCTGCAAGGACAGATTCCCCACCCAACGCAAGGGAAAGCTTAGCCTTCAAGGAGACGGTCCATTCCTCATTGTAGAGAAGATTAACGACAATGCTTATCGCCTTGATATTCCTTCTTCTTTTGGCAACGTTAGCCCTACATTCAATGTCACTGATTTGTTCCCTTATTTTGTAGGTGCTGACGAGGAGCATGCGGACTTGGACCTTGCTGATGGTGACCCCGTGGATTCGATGACGAATCTCTTCAAAGGGGGAGGGGATGATACGAGCACGACCTCGCATCGCTACCTCACTAGGAGCAAGGGTACGGTGGCCTTACTCTTGAAGACTCTAAGGGACGAGGAGAGTGCTATGAAGACCCGAGACGGTTGGGTGACTTGTATGCACGCCAACGTGCTCACTCTCGGACCTCTACGGACATTCCCCACGAGCCATGGAAGAGCCTCGTCAAAAGCCTAAGACTCAGTTTCTGGCAGCATACCGCCCCATCCCTAGCGCCATAGCACTAGCTTCGACCTGGACTCGTCTTGGTGCAAGCGTCTCTGGTGGCATAACGCCTCACCCCTAGCGCTATGCCATTAGCTTCGACGTGGAGAGGGTTCCGAAGCAGGGAGCCTAGCGGCATACCGCCAGGCCCTAGACGGTATACCACCAGACTCCTTTTATGACTTGTCCACGTCCTCTTCAAGCCAACGACGAGGTGTTCCAAGACCCTTTGTCCAAGGGTGTTTTAGGGTTTTCCCCTATGTAAATAGCCTCCCTATAAATATGCTTAAACCTACTCTTTTATGCTTTGTCTATGACTTGTGAGCATTCTCCTTCTTAGACCAATTTTAGGGCTAGTTAATTTAGGGTTCCTAGAACCAAAACACTCATCAATTCTTCATATTCAAGTAGGTTTCACAATTAGAGAGTGAAAGGGTTGGATATGCAAACTTGAGATCCTTTCAATCACTTGTGATTGAAAGTTCCTATTTAGTTTATCATCAATACACTTTCTACCTTCTTTCCATCTTTTCCACTGCAACTTACTCCATTGTTCCCCTCATCCAAATCGTCCATCGACATCTCAATCCATCCATTATCACATCCTTTTCGTCCTCCTTCAAGTCATTCCCCAACCTCCCGAAGAAGACTAGATCTGTGTACGCCCAAGAGGATCCGGGATCGTACCAATATGTCCCAACAACAACTAATGAATGCGGTGAGACAAGATATTGCAGATCAATTATGGGCTAATTATAATAATTATTAGAATATGAAGAAGTAACAAGTTAAATTAAGTATGTTTTGAATGTTCAAATTTATAGTATTCACGTCATGAACAAATAATTCAAGACTATTTTATATGTATTTTATTTTCATGAACGGAAATATTATATTTATATTTGATTTTTAACATGAATAGATTTAGCATATCAAAATTACGAGAGTAGACATGTCTAAAATAACATTGTTTCTTTTTTAGATTAACAATATGGATCGGTTGAGCTAGAGAAAAAAAAATTGGAAATTTTGGAAAACTTCAAATATGGCGTTTGCAGAATTTTCTAAACTTGTAGTGTTAATTCTGAAAAACTATTTTGCAATTGCAAAACTGGAAAAAATTTGTAGTGTTAGGAAAATGTTCCTGTGAAACATATTTTGGAAAATTTTCAGTTAAACATCCCCTAAATGGCTTGTGCTTTTGAATTTAGACTTGAATATATTTAGCATATTTATATTTGATCTTTAACAAACTTAAAATAGGCTACTATTTAGTTTATTAATTTTTTTTTCAGAAAAACATTAGCATTGTTTTTTAATTAAAATAAAATTGATTTAACAAAAGTAGTAGCTTTTGTTTTTCAAAAAAATAAGAAATAGTTGTTAGGTGAATACAATTTCGAGTTTTCTAAGGCTGGAAAATGAAAGCTGGAAAATAGAAAATGTACTGTAGCTATGAAACAGAATTTTCATTTTCAGAAAATTTTCTACTGTTTTTCAAAAACAGAAAATTTTGCGTTGTGAAACGCAGCCTCAATTTGCCACTCCAATTTTTGGGAAATCATCGCTCGAAATTTTACGAACCTACTCTAAAAATATTTTGTTTCCCTCCTCGTTTTCAAACTTCATTTACAATGGATTTAATTAAAATTTTGTTTTCCTACTTTGGCACTACTCTCTTTTGTTTCAACTTCAAAAACATCCCTCTTCTTCTTTGGGATTCCTGACCTCAATGAGGTTTCACTCAGCCCTCCATGCCATTTTCCTGACCCCAACAATAGTATTGACATACCTCCATCTCCTGGTCTTGATGATTATCAGTCCAACCTTTCCAATTTTGAGGATGCGCAAGAACAAGCAATAAACTCAAATGAAGAAACAGAGCGGCAAAACCAAATTCCATACTTAAATGAGGCAGTTGGGGTGCAAATTAGATTCCAAGGTGGTTTAATCAATCTTAAATTCTATTTACTTTTTTGAGAAATTATGCTCTTTATTTTATCCAACAATGTCGTGCTTTTCCTTTTGAATGCACCACCAAAGAACTATCAAAAGAAGAAAGATCGGTTGCATATGAACTCCTCCTTCTAAGAAGTGTAAATGGGAAGTTGAAGAACAACTCTCAGATATCTGGCTTCTGTCCTTGGTGTATCCAAAAGCTACCTACAAGTTAAACCAAGAGAGGGAGTGATTAGGCGCCACACAAATGCCATTAAGTCCTTATTGACAGAAGCCAATCTGACGACAAGAATAAGTCATTGCATCAAAATGATTGATCTAACAACAATACCAGCTGATCCAACCTTTTTACAAATGGATAATATTGTCCACATTGATGAGAAGTAGTTTTTTTTACAAAGAAATCTCAAACCTATTATCTATTCCGTAATGAACCAGATCTAGTAAGAACAATTTAAAGTACAAATTTCATTCATAAATTAATGTTCTTAGCTCCTGCTGCAAGGCCAAGGTATGATTATAATGGAGTGTGTACATTTGGTGGCAAGATTGGGGTATTCCCACTAGTGAAATCTGTCTCTGCTATGAGGTCTAGTCAGAACAAGCCGCGAGGTACTCTTGAAATCAAAGAAATTCCAAAAATTAGCATAAATATTATAAGGGATTTTATGATTTCAAAAATCGTACATGTATTAGAAAGTATTAGAGATCCTATTATAATTCAGCAAGACAATGCTAAGACACACATCTATTCTGATGATGTTGTATTTTTAAATGCAGTTGAGGATATTGGATTGAATATAACTGTTATTTGCCAGCCTCCAAACTCACCTGATTTGAATGTCTTGAAACTAGGCTTCTTTAGAGCAATTCAGTTTTTGCAGAGCAAAGAGTGTGCGAGGACCCTGGCAGAATTGGTTCGAGCAGTGTAGACGGCTTATGAAGATTTCCCTGAGCAGAAGGCCAACCACATCTTCATGACATTGCAGTCATGTTTGATAGAGGTCTTGAAATGTAATGGGTCAATACTTACAAGATTACTCATCTTAAGAAGAACCACTTACAGAGAGGCTAGGGACTTTACCATCAAGATTGAAGTGTTGTCCAGTTCTCTATGTTACTGCAGTAGCTCAGCTATCTGCTTAAAATCTTAGGTAATTTACTACACTTTAATAAAAGGCAGCATAAAGTTTGTACTTAAATGTGTAACTATTGCTTCATCTTGTGCAGGAGATGATTTACATTTTGGGGGGATTGAAGGTTGTAATTACTGATGCAGGAAGGAGTATATTTTGGGGGAATTTTCTGGTTGTGATTACTGTTGCAGGAAGTAGTATATTTTGGGGGCATTCAAATTTCTAAATTTGTGTAAAAAAATTGAGACAATTTGATGTGCATAGAAAGTTTCTTTTTGTATAACCACATATGGTCTTTTTTAATCCTTTGAATTGGCATTATGGAAAGATTAGTTGTTCTATTTTGGGTGGACAAACTCCATGTTTGTAAAGCTAGGAATTTCAATCCATAGTGCCAATTTATTATATGTTCTGTATCCCTTAGTAGTAATTAAAATTTTGTTTGCAAATTCCTCTATCTAAATTGTTGTGTTTTTATGATAATTGAGTAATGCTTTTGAGGATGTTTGAAACAAGAACTATAGAGATCACAATAATCCCTAAAAATTTAGTCCAACTTTTATCATTTGAAAGTCATTAGAGTTCTTGTTTGAAAAAGCATCTACCCCAAATTCATGTCTCACACATATGGATTGTAAGAAGATAATCCATTCAATCCCAACAAAGCCATCAATTATAAATAAGGTCTATCTCATAACATCTCAAATGACAAAGCAACAACAAACAGCAGAAGATTGAAATTACTGAATTAAACTAACACAACAACTGCTTAATCAATGACGACGAAATAACTAACACAAACATAGGGTTAATCAATTTTGGGAATACCTAGGAGTTTGTTGCCATATTTATCAAGAGCAGCTTGAGTAGCTCTTGCAATATTCATAGTTGCTTCTATACAGTCCTTCTTGGCCTCTAATAGAGCTACAGAGTGATGTGAATCCTCACACATACCTTAGCACATCATGCGTCTTACCCTTGAAGCGCAAGAGATGGCAACTAAGGAAGCACAAGAGATTGCGAGTATGCATTGAGCATATAATTGTGAAGCTTTCGTGGGCAGATTATGCTGAGCAAGATTCGAGGACGAATCTTTCCGAAGAGGGAGGGAATGATACGATCCCAAGATGTATCACGCGACTACATGGACAAAAGCGTCAAGACATGATAGAGCAGATGGAGTCCGATCAGGGATCAGAAAGGCTTAATAGAAATCTCTATGTATTGTTCTTACCGTGTCTAAATTTCAGGACATTTGGACGACTGGAGCGTCCAAAACATCAAGCCAACATTCTCGTTGACAGTAGTCCTATGCAGATAAGGATTCCAAGACGCATCAGGCAACTTCGTCCGAACTTACCCGGTGCTGTACAAGTCTGAATCGTGCGATCGACCACGTTTTGGAAATGTCTAGATGTTAGCTTTCGTTTGGAATAAGTTTGAGCCTATTTGGCCCAGTGGTTTGAAAGTTATAAAAGTCGACATTATGGTGCGCAGTGTGTACGCGAGACAACATACGACTTGAGGTTTCGGCCCAAACCTTGGCCTGATGATGGAGAACTCGACATGGGCTACTGGAATGTATTTAAATATATTTATATTTACTTTAATTAGTTAATTAGTTAATTAAGTTAATTTCCTTAATTAGAACTCCTACTTCTATTCCTATTAGGGTTTGGTTGTAAACTTCTACATAAGGAGTCGCTTGGCCTTCTTATTCAGTTGGCTGTTATTTTGATAAAATTGGGACTTCTCTCTTCAAATCTCTGCCCATTGTTCATCAATTGAACCTTGTTCCTTCTCAAGTCCGCAATACTCGAGTCGTCAAACAAGTAAAACCGAAATTGCAACTCATTGTGTCGTTTGTCTTAGTGTGATTCTCACAATCGTTGGGTTTAGTCCTAAGAATCTGATACAAGATCCTTGACGTGAAATTGACTAGAACTCTTAGCATTCAGTTGGCGAGGTAGTCTACGTTCGCACGAGTCAAGTTTTCTATTCCGCATTGAAATCCTTCTTTAAACAACGATCAGATTTGGTGCTATGCATCCTAAGCAACTAAGATCGTATCACAGAGTTTGCCAAGTGAAGCAGGCAACCCCAACGGTGTCAACAATCACAATGCCATCTTGGGCATGATATTGTGTGTGCACCCACTCTTCATCATCCTGAGCCTCGCAGCATGTGTGTTAAGCCTTTCGATGTCATGATCTGTCTGACCTATCTTGTTGTCCAGGAATTTGATATTTGCCTCAAGATGACCACCAATAACTCCAACACCTACATGGAAGCTCTCTGCCACTCTTGGATCCATTGACGAAGGAGAATGTGTGTAGGGGAGAAAGAAGCAGAGGAATCAAAGTGCTAAGGTTAGAAACTTAGGAAAGGAGAGAAAACTTTTGTGTTGGAAGTTGGAGTTGCTAACTGATACGATCCTGGTTCCTTAGGATGCGTAGCACCAATTTTGATCTTTGTTCAAAGACGGATTTCCTGCGGAAATAGATAACTCGACAAGTACGAGCTTAGACCACTTAGCTAACCTGTGCTAAGAGCCCTAATCGATTTCAAGTCAAGGGTCTTGAATCGGGTTCTTAGGACTAGACTCAACAATGTGAGAATCACACTAAGATAAACGACACAATAATACAATTCCAAGATTTACTTGTATACGACTCAAGTATTGCGGACTCAAGAAGAACAAGGTTCAACCAACTTGAACAAGGGGCGGAGATTGAAGAGAATATCTCAATTTATCAAATAACAGCCAACTTAATAAAGTGGCCAAGTGGTTCCTTAAATAGGTTACAAACAAACCCTAATAGCAAACCAAATAGGAATAGAAGTAGGACTTCTAAAATAGGAAGATAACTTAACTAATTAAAACTGTCTAATTAACTAATTAAGCTAAAATAATTAAAGTCAACAACTTAAACTTCAGTCAACGCGCGCTTCTGGACACGCGAAACGGGCAGGAGCCGTTTTGAGCAATCGGCACGCGAGACAGATGAGTGAAACGGCAATGGCTGAGTGAAACGGTCAGGTGCCGATTAAGCGAAACGGACAAGAGCCATTTTGAACGAATCGGCACAAGAGCCGTTTTGGGGACAAACGGTCAAGTGCCGTTTCTGGCAGAATCATCTTCGGGCATTGTGAATGTAAGGAGATTCACAACTCTTGGTGTCCTCTCTCTAAGTGCAGCTTCCTCACTTGTCCTCTCACATTCCAGCTCCTTGTGAATGAGAGATGACAAACGGTCTTGAAGCTTTCTAGCTCTGGGTCGAGTCATTGGACCAGCTGGTGGTAACGGTAGTTGGATGCGTGGATTCGCATCATTCCCTCCCCCTTCGGAAGGATTCGTCCTCGAATCCGAAGCGGCATCAGCTGAAAGTCCATACTCGTCATCTGCATCAAACAATTCTAAGTCAGAAACATTGAAGGTAGAGCTAACGGCACCATACGCACTCGGCAACGCCAGTTTATAGGCATTGTTGTTGATCTTCTCGACAATCTGGAACGGTCCATCGCCTCTAGGAGATAGCTTGCCGCGGCGTTGGGCAGGAAAACGCTCCTTGCGCATATGCAACCAAACCCAATCGCCAACCTGGAACGTCACTAGCCGTCGGCCATCGTTCCGTTTCAGCATCAGCTTCTCATTCATGCGCTCAATGTTCTGCTTTGCCTTAGCATGCAATTGCTGGACAAAATCAGCCTTCTGGGCACCATCTAAACTCACAACATCACTCAAAGGAAAAGGAGTTAAATCCAAAACAGTTCTAGGATTAAATCCATACACTAGTTCAAACGGCGAGTAATGAGTAGTAGAATGAACAGCACGGTTGTAAGCAAATTCAATAAACGGTAAATGATCAACCCAAGTAGAAACATGCTTACGAACTAGGGTGCGTAAAAGGGAGCCAAGAGTCCGATTTACCACCTCTGTTTGACCATCCGTTTGTGGGTGATAAGATGTAGAATACAATAACTTAGTACCAAGCTTCTTCCATAAGACACGCCAAAAATGACTAAGAAACTTAGTATCTCTATCACTCACAATCGTCAAAGGGATACCATGCAAACGGACTACTTCACGAAACAACAAATCAGTAATCTGAGTAGCATCAGAAGTAGTCGAACATGCAATAAAATGGGACATTTTTGAAAATCTGTCCACCACAACAAAGACACTATCCTTTCCGTTCTTAGACCTAGGCAATCCAACGACAAAATCCATAGACAAATCGGTCCAAGGGTGAGAAGGGACAGGTAACGGCATGTATTCTCCATGACCAGCAGATTTCGACTTGGCTCGACGACATATTAAGCATCTAGCAATAATGCGGACAACATCACGCTTCATGTGAGGCCAATAAAAGTGATCATGCAATACATCCAAGGTTTTAGTCACGCCAAAGTGACCCATTAAGCCACCACTATGGGCTTCATGCACAAGTAATTCACGAAGAGAGTAATGAGGAATACATAAATGTTTGCCTTTAAACAAATAACCCTCATGCTTGTAGAATTTAGAACCAGAAATAGAAACGCCATGCAAATAAATATCACCAAAATCAGAATCGGTAGCATAGAGTTCGATAATGTGCGAAAATCCAAGCAATTTGGCATTTAGAGAAGTAATGAGCACGTACCTTCGAGATAGTGCATCGGCAACAACATTCTCTTTACCTTGCTTGTACTGAATGTGGTAAGGGAAGGCTTCAATGAATTCCATCCAAACGGCATGTCGCCGATTCAGCTTCCCTTGACCCTTTAGGTATTTCAAGCTCAAATGGTCTGTGTGGATGATAAACTCTCTCGGCATCAAGTAGTGTTGCCATGTTTCCAACGCTCTGACAAGAGCATAGAACTCCTTGTCATAGGTAGGATATCGGAGTTGGGCATCCTTGAGCTTTTCACTGAAATAGGCAATCGGTCGTTTCTCTTGCATCAGAACGGCGCCGATTCCTAACCCGCTGGCGTCGCACTCGATCTCAAACGCCTTGCTGAAGTCGGGCAATGCTAGCACGGGAGCGGCACAGAGCCGTTCCTTGAGGGTAGCAAACGCCTCCTCCTGTTGTTGCTCCCACCTGAAAACAACATTCTTTTTTGTTAAATCATTCAATGGAACGGCAATGGTGCTAAAATCCTTTACAAAACGCCGATAGAAACTCGCTAATCCATGGAACGATCTCACATCGGTAGCGGCCTTCGGATCATCTTCGGGCATTCCCGTATCGCGCGGATCTTCTCTTCATCCACTTTAACGCCTCCTGCACTTACAATGAAACCAAGAAAACCAACTTGTTCCAAGGCAAAAGAACACTTACTAGGTTTAGCATATAATTTCTGCTCACGAAGTGTTAGAAAAACTTCCCTAAGATGTAAAGCATGCTCATCCAATGATTTGCTATAGATTAAAATGTCATCAAAATAAACTACAACAAATTTACCAATTAAGTGCCGAAGTACATGGTTCATTAACCTCATAAAGGTGCTAGGAGCATTAGTCAAGCCAAACGGCATAACCATCCATTCATATAAGCCATACTTAGTTTTAAAAGCAGTTTTCCATTCATCCCCTTCTTTCATACGAATTTGGTAGTAGCCACTCATTAAATCAATTTTAGAAAATACTATACTACCACTTAATTCATCTAACATATCATCCAATCGAGGAATAGGATGGCGATACTTTACAGTGATTTTGTTGACTGCTCGACAATCAACACACATGCGCCAAGATCCGTCCTTCTTTGGGACCAGAATGACTGGAACGGCACATGGAGACAGACTCTCCCGAACGTACCCACGCGCAAGCAAATCGTCAACTTGCCGTTGCAGTTCCTTTGTCTCCTCTGGATTGGATCGGTAAGCCGGCCGATGAGGAATTGCCGATCCAGGAACAAAGTCGATCTGATGTTCTATGCCTCGAATCGGAGGTAAGCCAGGTGGCATTTCTTCGGGTAGAACATCTCCAAATTCCTGCAAGAGAGAAGATATACCAATCGGAACGGTATGGTGTCGTTCCGTTTCATTTGAGGTTAAACAATAAGAGCGAAAACGGATTAGAAGTAGAGGACGGCTTGCGTCAAAACAATTGTTATGAGAAAGCATGGCTCTCCTTACTTCGCTCCCCTTGGCATATACACTCAATTTCTTTTTATTTACCTCTCCTTTTCTCTCAATGCCACTCTCAGCATGCTTACTCTTTTCGTGCGAATGTTTACACTCGCCCTCTGCATGTTTGCTGTTTTCATGCGACTGTTTACACTCTCCCTCTGCATGCTTACTGTTTTCATGCGAATGTTTAAGGCTCACACTCTCAGTGTTTCCCTCTATATATTTCACACTCAAACCTTCTTTTTCTCTCGCAAGCTGTTTTGAAATTTCATATTCAGCATGTGACTTAGCAAGCCATTGCTGATCCTCAAACACTTCAGCTTGTGTTAACGGTGCCAAGGTGAACTTCTGACCATCCTTAACCAACTTGTAGAGGTTCCTCTTCCCATCATGATTCGCTGCGCGATCAAACTGCCATGGGCGTCCAAGGAGGATATGGCTTGCTTGCATCGGCACAACATCACAGAGGACTTCATCTTGGTATTTGCCGATACGAAACTTAACAAGCACCTGTTTGGTTACCTTAATACCGTTGTCATCCGTCATCCAGTGTAGATGATACGGTTTCGGATGCTTTACCGTCGGCAAGTCCAGCTTATGAACCATCAGCGCACTGGCACAGTTGGTGCAGCTTCCGTTGTCTATGATAATGGAACAGCCCTTGTGATCAATCACCCCTCGGGTGTGGAACAGATTGGTCCGTTGCTCCTCATCACACACTTCTTCTGTGGACTGCACGCTCAGGGTCCGTCGGATTACAAGCAAACGAACATGGTCACCTCTCTGATAGTCAATATCCGAATCGGTCTGACCGGTTCCCTCAGGTTCCGTTTCCTCCTGTTCATCATCCGATTCTTCCTCGCCAGTCGGCCTGATGATGAAAACTCTTTTATTCGGGCATTCTGATTTCTTATGCCCTCGGCCGTTGCACTTAAAACAGATAATTTCCTTAGTGGCTGGCCGATCCACTGGTGGAGTGTAAGGTTTGGTAGTAGCCGTTTTGGAAGGGATAACGGCACTAGCAGATCCCTTTGAGACGGTAGGGACCGTTTTGTCGTCTTTATTCCAAGACGTCTTTTTCCAAGGTGTCGACCCAGTAGATTTATAGGAACTCCTAGCTTTCCTATGCTTCTCAATCTTTTGAGCCATATGAAGCATCTCCTCTAGAGTATTGTATTGCGTCAGCTCCAAGGCGTCGGCAACGTCTGCATTCAAACCCGCAAGAAACTGAGCCATCGTTACCTCAGTTGCTTCAGTAATCTTTGCTTGAGCCAAAGCAATTTCCATCTCATTAAAGTATGCCCCAACTCCTTTGCTGCCTTGCTTCAAGGTTTGAAGCCATTGATGAAGCTCACGGTGAAAGTGGGTAGGGACAAACCGTTGTCGCATCGCCTGTTTCATCTCACCCCAATTACCAATCGGGCCAGCAAAAACAGCTGTGTGTCGCAGGTTGAGCTGCTCCCACCAATGGCTAGCATACCCACTGAATTCGACTGCTGCTATCTGAACCTTTTTACCTTCCGAATAATTGTGACATAAGAAGATAGCATCTACTTTCCTTTCCCAAGTTAAGTATGCATCAGGGTCGTCAGTACCCTCAAACGGAGGTATTTTCATTTTGATGCTGTTGAGATTAGCATCCAAACGGTCATCCTCCCGTTCTCTCCTACCATCACGACGGTCTCGTCTCTCTCTCCTCTGTCCATCCCTTGTATTTATCCAGCCTTCTCCCCCATCAGGTTCTCCTTCCAAATCAGAATGTGGTAACTGTGGACCACGTCTGGCAAGTCGCCTAGGAGGGACCAAAGCAAGATTACGCCGATGAGTCACATCACGTGGTCGACGGGCGTTGTCATCTTCTTCGGACAGATCAGTCAAACGGCCATCACGTTGGTTATTCGCGGCTATAGGAACTGGATTAATGGTATCTAACCCTTCCACCCTAGCCAGCCTTGCATCGGCAGTTAGCTGCCGCTCATTTGCAGTTAATTGTCGTTCATTCAATGTTCGGAGCTGTTCCGTCATGTTGGCTAGTATAGCCGATAGATCGGGTTGTTGTACTCCCTCTTGAGACATCTTTTACTTTTCCTGAAATTCACAACACCAAAGAAAAACGTAAAATTGCACTAACCTAGCACTCCCTCACGTGTTTACTCTCGTGTTTAATCACTCTAATAATCTCACAAAATCTCTCAAAATTCCCTGCAATGTTCAAGTGTTAGTGAGACTCAAGAATCCAAAGAAAAGCTTCCAAGAAGACTCTCAAAGAAAACTAGCACTGAAAAGAATGGTGACACTTGATATTTGAGTAATTGTAAGAACAACCAATCAAACAAATAGCAAGTAGAGTAGAAGGCAATTTCAAGGAATCAAAGAAAGCTCAAAATTGACTCGAAAGGACTCAAACAAGTTCAATTTTAGTTATGATTGTAATACCCAATCGCAGTGCAATTTAATTCCTTGATAAATCTGGTTGTTATGGAGCAAATACTTCTATATATTTTCGTATTGGTAGGCTCGAATCCCTTTCTTTTCTTTGGGAAATTTCCCTGTTGATTTGTTTTTTTTTTTTTTTTTTTTTTTTTTTTTTTTTTTGACAGCAAAACACAATTCAGTGTTTTGATCAGAACTTTTACTCTGAACTCCGAATCGACCGATTCTTTTTTATTCGGGAGCCCAACAGATTCAGCTTTCCAACGAAACCACAATCACTAAAATCGGACTTCAGTTGCTATATATATGAATACAAATTCGACAACTGATACTGAACAGAATTTTCTCTTGTATTTTGTGACCTTCTTGTGGGTAGAAAACGCAAGTAATTTAGCGAATTTCAACACAACAAACTGGAACGAAACACAACCAATTGTATTCAAGTAACTAACCAAGCACAGCAAAGAAATCGGTTTTAGAATGGGGTAGAAAGAGAATACCGATTTCAACAAAGAAAACTTGAAACAATTGAAGATACTTACCAATCTTTGAACGCCTTAATCTCCGCTACCAACTGATACGATCCTGGTTCCTTAGGATGCGTAGCACCAATTTTGATCTTTGTTCAAAGACGGATTTCCTGCGGAAATAGATAACTCGACAAGTACGAGCTTAGACCACTTAGCTAACCTGTGCTAAGAGCCCTAATCGATTTCAAGTCAAGGGTCTTGAATCGGGTTCTTAGGACTAGACTCAACAATGTGAGAATCACACTAAGATAAACGACACAATAATACAATTCCAAGATTTACTTGTATACGACTCAAGTATTGCGGACTCAAGAAGAACAAGGTTCAACCAACTTGAACAAGGGGCGGAGATTGAAGAGAATATCTCAATTTATCAAATAACAGCCAACTTAATAAAGTGGCCAAGTGGTTCCTTAAATAGGTTACAAACAAACCCTAATAGCAAACCAAATAGGAATAGAAGTAGGACTTCTAAAATAGGAAGATAACTTAACTAATTAAAACTGTCTAATTAACTAATTAAGCTAAAATAATTAAAGTCAACAACTTAAACTTCAGTCAACGCGCGCTTCTGGACACGCGAAACGGGCAGGAGCCGTTTTGAGCAATCGGCACGCGAGACAGATGAGTGAAACGGCAATGGCTGAGTGAAACGGTCAGGTGCCGATTAAGCGAAACGGACAAGAGCCGTTTTGAACGAATCGGCACAAGAGCCGTTTTGGGGACAAACGGTCAAGTGTCGTTTCTGGCAGAATCATCTTCGGGCATTGTGAATGTAAGGAGATTCACAACTCTTGGTGTCCTCTCTCTAAGTGCAGCTTCCTCACTTGTCCTCTCACATTCCAGCTCCTTGTGAATGAGAGATGACAAACGGTCTTGAAGCTTTCTAGCTCTGGCTCGAGTCATTGGACCAGCTGGTGGTAACGGTAGTTGGATGCGTGGATTCGCATCACTAACGCTAGATTTAGGGTTGATTTATAAAGAGAGGGCATTGAATTGGAGGAGTAAATTTCAAGTGGAGTTAAAGTTCCCACTACACATACCATAACTGCTCAGATAAAGTTTTATCACTGTTTTGGAATCTGGTTTTTTAAAATTTGAATAGAAAACAAAGCATGCCGATTTGACAAATCAACTTTGGCTGAGCAGAGCAAAAAACATAGATCAGACCATGCCGAATTCTCCTATTCGCCCATAGGAAAAGAGATGGCTTTATGCTGATGAAGGAAACAATTTTATAGGGGTTAGGAATTTTGAATCGAAAATTGAACTGTTCAAGCCCCTTGTTTCGGTTCAGAATTAAACCTCTCATTTACCTATAAAAATAACTCACTCCATAATTATCGATCCTACATATTCTACCATTTATTTAGATTTTTTTTTATTTTTTGTATATTTCTTTATCTTTTTTCCACAGATTTCTCATGGATTGCAGAGAGTGAGGCCATCCTCGATGCTCTTCTCCATCATGAAACGATTGAACTGGGTAACAAAATAATCAGGACAGAAGAAGACATCGAGAGCAAAATTTAGAAATTACATAAACATATTTATAACTACATATGGGTATCCTAAATTCAAAAACCACAAAAGACACAAAAGCAAACAAAATAGATTTTCCCTTCATCTACTTGAGATCAACATCTCATATGCTTGTTATAATCGACGCTAATGAAAATCTGGTAATAAGAGGCGCAACATTTTAATGAAACTGTTTTCATTTAGATGAGGATGAAGTTTCCATAACCCAGCACCTGGCAATTTGTTGAGATCGAAGTTTCCCTCTTCATTGACCTCAAAATCTGGAAATTCATTCAAATCGAATCCTCTCACTTCCTTCACCATCGCATTAGTAGCCATGACCCTATCTTCATAATCCTTTACTGCAAAAAGTACAGCTTCTTCTTCCCCATCATCATCTCTGTCATAGGTGTCCTCCACTATCATATTCAACAAAGCCTCATCCTTATTTTCTTGTGACTGCACCACCAAATCCTCTGCCTCTTCACCCTTATTTGCTTCTGACTCTATCACCAAATCATTTGCCTCACCATCCTTCTTCTCCAAGGGCTCTATCACCAAATCCTTTGCCTCGTCATCTTTCTTTTCCTTAGACTCTATCATCAAATCATCTACCTCCTCATCGATTGCCAATGAATTATTCACTATCATATTCATGGACTCATCGAAACTCCAATCACTGTCATATTGCGAATCTTCATGATAAATTCCCTCCATTTTACTATTCACAACCGGAATTGTATTGTTGATGAGAATGTTTTATGGAGAACAGTGGGGGAGAAGAAAGGGTGAATGGCGATGCTGAGAATGACAAAGGGATTGTTTGCACCAAAATTTATTTTCCCTCCACATTTGAATTTTCAGTTCCCTCTGAATCCAAACATTTCATTTTCCCTCTTCATTTCTTCTTGTCAACAACAGTGCTCGAACTCATTACTCTGGCATGGAGAAGGGACACAATGGTAAAAGCTTATCAAACCAAGCTTGGGAAGGAGAAAATGTATGTTATTTGAGTCCAAATAACAGCCTCCCAAACGTCCAATAAGAATGGACAGAGGGAGTACTAAATTTTACGTTTGGAACCTCAAATTTATTAGGAAATGAGATTATTTGATTTCAAATCCAATACTCGGTAGATAAATGACTAAAATTTAAATTCTAGTCAAACTCTAGTCAAATCACACTTCCTTATTTTTTTATCAAAAAATAAATCCCGCCAAAATATGTCAAATTTGTGTGAGAATTCTCTAGAGATTTTACCTAAAATATTAAAATTACAAACATAACCTTAATTATATTGGCAAGTAAAATAAAACATATATATTGACAGGAACTTTTAACCTAATCATTTAAACTCATCAGTTAGACATACATGATTGTGCGCTAAATTTGTCATTTAAAACAATTGTGTATTTTTAGATAGAGATATTACCGATTATGTGTCATTTTCTCTTCTTTTTGCAAAATCAAGGATCTAAAGGAGATGGAGAAGAAAGATGATGAAAATAATGGAATTGCTATGCAAAAGCTAACTCTTGCCCTAGAAGAAATTCTGGGGCGGACTGCCTAAGTCTATGCGTAGAAGGGCACAGAGCAGTGGAAAGTCAGAGAAAGTGACAAAACGTAGCGTTGCAAGGATTATCAAAGAAGGTGCATTTTGAACCATTTCAAACTTCTCGATATGATCAAACATGGATAAGAGAGATCTCCTAAGGGATCTAGATCATATACAATTTCTAATTTCCAATTTTGAATCTTATAAGAGAATTAAGGCACATTAGTTAATCTTTCCCTTAATTCTCAGAAAATTTTCTTGGATTTTATTTTTTATCAGTTTCAGTTTGAACTCAGCTCTCGTCGTCTTCTTCCATAGAAACACGGGATTTATTTTTGGAATTTCTTAATTTTCGTTTATCGTTAATTGTGTTTATGTCTAGCTAAGTTTCTCATTCCTAGTGAAGGCGATGAAGGTTTATGATTCAGTTTAGTCATGAGATCTAATTATTTTACATAGTTCCTGCATTTGTGTTCATTCATTCATTGATTTAATACCAATATTGTTCATATTAGGTTTAAGTCTGATCATCTTAATCTCTAATTTGAATAATTAAAGTAGTTCCCAAAGGCTTTAGATTACAAAGCCTGAAGGATAAGCAAACAACTAAATCGATCTCAATCAAAGGCTTTTTTAGACTAGAATGAATGCATGATTAGGTTTAAAGGCTATAAGTGTACCTTAGTCTTGGCTTAGAGTTAGTTTTTCCCTAAATTTATCAATTGTCTAGTTAAATCTTATAAGTATACCTTAAGGTTGCCATATTAATTAAGGTCTCTTAATAAGCGTAATTTTAAGTGACTTGTTGCAGGTGGAAATGAGGACCTAAGTGTACCTGGTTGCTATAGCTTCTCCATAAATCAGAAACAAATATCTATGAATCAATAATCAATTAATACTTGAATCATAACCTTGTATTCGTCTTTGCTAGGATCTTTTATCATATTTGTTCGACCAATCAATCTCTGGACTTGTTCCATTTTCCATTTTTGTTAATATTTTTTCAATCATTATACAACTCAAAACAAACCCCCATTTTTACTTTCAGTTATTATTTCATTTGGTCATCATAAAAATCTGAATATTATTTTTTTGTCTCGGTGGAACGAACTTCTTATCACTGTGCATAATTTATTGGGGCAATAGCATTGAGTCCCCCTGTACTAACGCGAAAAATAGAAACCTCCCCTATTGATGCGAATCCTCACACATACCTAAGCATATCATGCGTCTTACCCTTGAAGCGCAAGAAATGGCGACTAAGGAAGCACGAGAGATGGCGAGTATGCTTTGAGCATATAATGGGGAAGCTTTCCTGGACAGATTATGCTGAGCAAGATTCGAGGACGAATCTTTCCGAAGAGGGAGGGAATGATACGATCCCAAGATGTATCACGCGACTACATGGACAAAAGTGTCAAGACATGATGGAGCAGATGGAGTCCGATCAGAGGTCCGAAAGACTTGATGGAAACCTCTATGTGTTATGTTTATTGTGTCCAAGTGTCAGAGCATTCGGACAAGTAGATCTCAAGGAGATTCGAGATGACAATCTCGCACACAGCAATTCTAGGGGCAGACACAACAGGCAACTTCGTTGGAATGTATCCGGCGCTGTACAGGTCCAAATCATACGATCGACCACGCGTTGGAAACTTCAAGATGTTATCTTTCATTTGGGACAAGATGCAGCTCATTTGGCCCAGTGGTTTAAAAGTTACGAAAGTCTACATTATGGTGCGCAGTCTGTCCGTGAGACAACATACGACTTGAAGTTTCGGCCCAAACCTTGGCCCGATGATGGAGAACTCGACATGAGCTGCTGGAATGTATTTAATTATATTTATATTTACTTTAAATTAGTTTCCTTAGTTAATTAGTTAAATAATGGCAACAACTTTTGTTTCCATTTATTTAACTAATTAGTTAATTAGTTTCCTTAATTAATTAGTTAAATAAATGGCAGCAACCTTTGTTTCCATTTATTTAATTAATTAGCTAATCAGTTTATTTAAATTAGTTAATTAAGTTAATTTCCTTAATTAGAACTCCTACTTCTATTCCTATTAGGGTTTGCTTGTAAACTCTTTATAAGGAGCCGTTTAGCTCCATTATTGGGTGGCTTTTATTTGATAATTTCAAAACCTTTGTTCTTCAATATTTTCCCCTTGTTCAACGTGTTGAACCTTGTTCTTCTTGAGTCTGCAATACTTGAGTCGTATACAAGTAAATCTTGGAATTGCGTTATTGTGTCGTTTCTCTTAGTGTGATTCTCACATCGTTGAGTCTAGTCCTAAGAATCCGATTCAAGATCCTTGACTTGAAATCGATTAGGGCTCTTAGCACAGGTTAGCTAAGTGGTCTAAGCTCGTACTTGTCGAGTTCATTACTTCCGCATCGAAATCCATCTTTGAACAACGATCAGATTTGTGTGCTACGCATCCTAAGCAACTAGGATCGTATCAGTTGGTAGCTTTAATTGTGTTCTTAAGGCGTTCAAAGATTGGTAAGTATCTTTAATTGTGTTCTTAGTTTTCATTGCTGAAATCGGTATTCCCTTCTACTCCATTCAAAACCGATTTCTTTGCTGTGCTTGGTTCGTTATATGTGCAAATTTCTGGCAGTGTCGAAATTGAATTTTAATACATAGCTATTGAAGTCTGATTTTGGTGAGAAAGGTCTTTTTGTAAAGTTACACCTGTTAGGTTTCTGAATCAAAAAGAATCAAGTGATTCGGACACCGGAGTCAAAAGTTATAGTCGATTTACTAAATTGTGTTTTCTGCCAAATCCTGCACAATTTTCAGTTGTTGAAATTGGATTTTAATATATAGCTACTGAAGTCCGTTTTGAGTGAAAAAGGATCCATTGGAAGACTGTGTTTGTTGGGCTTCCGAATCAAAAAGAATCAGTCAATTCGGAGTTCAGAGTAAAACGTTCTGATCAAAACACTAAATTGTGTTTTGCTGTCAAAAAAAAAAAGGGAAAAAAAACAGCAACTTCAAAAGAATCAAGAGAAGGTTGTATTGGATCAAAAAAAAAAAGAGAAAAAAAAAGAAAAGAAAGGAATTCAATTTTGCAAATACAAAAATATATAGAAGTATTTGCACCACAAAAGTCCTATTTATCAAGGAAGCGAATTGAAGTGCGATTGGATATTAAAATCAGAACTGAAATTGAATTTGTTTGAGTCCTTTCGAGTCAATTTGAGCTTTCTTTGATTCCTTGAAATTGCCTTCTACTCTACTTGCTATTTGTTTGATTGGTTGTTCTTGCAATTACTCAAATATCAAGTGTCACCATTCTTTTCAGTGCTAGTTGTCTTTGAGAGTCTTTTTGGAAGCCTTTTTCTTGAACTCTTGAGTCTTATTAACACTTGAACAATTGCAAGGATTATTTGAGTGAATTTTTTGAGAGTATTAGAGAGTTCAAACACGAGAGTAAACACGTGAGGGAGTGCTAGGATTAGTGCAATTTTACGTTTCTTTTCGTGTTGTGAATTTACAGGAATTACAGAATGTCTTACACGCAATGGTCTAAGGGGCGAGATTATGAGGATGATGCCTATCCGAGGCAAGGGCAGCATGATAGGCGTGAAAGGAGGAAGATCTCGGTTGGTTTGAGAGATAAGGCCGAGACATATAACAAAGGTGAGTCAAGGGTAAGACTTCCCGCCTTTTGAAGCAGTGTACAATCTGAATGCTTACCTGGATTGGGAGCGAGATGTACAATCTATTTTTCGCTACCATGATTATTTGGAAAGGAAGAAACTAGAGCTAGCAGCAGCTGCGTTTAGTGGAGACGTTAGATGTTGGTGGGAGTAAACTAATCTTAAGCGAGCCAATGCGAGGGATGTACCAATTGAGACCTAGAATGGGATGACAACAGTCATGAGAAATCGCTTTGTCCCTACTAACTTCAGCCATGAGCTTCTCCGAAAGTTGGAGACCTTGACACAAGGAAATAAGAGTGTTGAAGAGTACTTTAATGAGATGGAGATCGCTTTGGAGAGAGCACAAGTCAAGGAGACCAAAAAGGAGACGATGACAAGATTCTTCGAAGGCCTCAATCGAGAGATAACTGATCCACTGCATTACACTGAGTTCTTCTACTTAGAGGATATGTTACAAACATCGATCAATATAGAGAAGCAAAGGAAGAAGAGGTCTCTTTATCCTAGTATCAGGCCTACTAAATCAAAGGCGAAAGATGAGGAGCAAAAGCAACTTGTGAAAGCTTATGCCGAGTTTGAAATCATAAGGGATATTGAGAGAAAAAGAGGAGAGTTGAGTGAAAAGAAAGAGAGCAATATTGAGGAAAACAGCCCCCATGAAAAGAGTGAGCATGGGAAAGAAGATGAAATAAAAAACAGCCCCATGAAAATAGCGAGCAAGGGAAAAGAGATGAGAGTTTAAAACACTTGCATGAAAATAAAGAGCATGCAGAGAGTGGCATAATTAAAAAAGGAGAGATGTGTGTTTATGCCTAGAGAGAACAAGTGAGGGATGCATTACATGTGCAAAAAATTTGTTTTGGCGCAAGCCACCAAGAACTGAATTTTTGGCCATTGCGCTTAGATTTTCCTAACCCTAATCCAAATGTTTTCTCTTCTATTATTATTTCTCCTCGTGTGCAGAACAAGAGCAGGCTGTTAGCAGAAGAGAAGCCTCTTACCTTACCACGAAGAAGAGGGAAAAAGCCTTGCGCATCCGTGGTGCCTATTTCGGCAAACCCTAACCGAAAGGGTATGGTACGGTTTTCTTTTCCTAAGTCTAATTTGGTTGAGTATACTAACCTTCTTGATTTGTATAAATCTGATTTTTATTTAAATGATTATGGTTATATGCAAGCACCGAAGGTCAAGTCATATGCCTTTGAAAATTACTCGCAAAAGCGAAAACAGTTTGGTATGATGACTAGGCCAGGAGACATGGATTGTGTTGTCTCCAACACAAATTTAATTGGATTCTCACATGCTTTTACATTAGATAACTATTCTGCCAAGTGTGAATTTTATGAAAATTTTGTGTTTAAGTCGACGGGATTTGGAGGAGCTCTTTTCAGACGCAATCGCTTATATCGGTCGCATGATCTTTTGTGAAATTTTGTTGAGCATGATGTGTTTGATGATTGCTTGATGAGTTGCTGTGATTTAATTAATATTACTAGTTTAATTTATGGGAATGATATATCTTCACATGATGTTCCTTTGAGTCTTATTGGTAGTATTGATAAAAAGTCACTTAGTGAAAAATCGCTTGAGGTTACACCTAGGGTTAATCTTTATGCTAATGATTCTAATTTTTGTGAAGTCTATAAAGATTATTTATTTGACACAAAATCTATGTTTTGTATGCATAAAGGATATCATAGCAAGCATGAGCGCTTAATTTGGTTGTGTAGTTCGTTACACGATTTGACTGTGTATTGGTCATATGATGCTGGTTTGATACATCAATATAGCGCAACTATTACTAACATATTCTTTAAGGATTTTATGCTTTCACATGTTGTTCCTTGGAGTATTGTTAGTAATCACAGGGAGGAGTCACTTAGTGACTCATGGATGGAATTGTGGAGGAGGCCGAGCGCATTTTGAGGTTGATTTGTTGAAGTCATCCTGTCTCCATCCCTAGGCATAGGGATGGATCGCCTGCGTTGGTGAAATTCTGGGCAGTCCGGCCTGTCTTTCCGCGCCAAGGTTTATTTAATTTCTTACTGCTATTCTTGTCTCCTGAGCATGCTAGACAGCCTTTTAGCTCCACTATCTCGTGTTCCCTTAATTCCTTTGACTCAAGAATACCTTGGAGACTCCTCAAGGAATATATTCCATCTCTTCTTAGTGCTAGACAAGAATTTTATTCTTGTCTCTTCCTTGTTGTTGGAGCCGCATGCTTGCTATTGTTTGTCCCTTGAGTGCTTGCTCCTTGGGGAGACGTGAGAGGAGGATGGTTTGTGCTATAGAGAGTGAGGAATTTCGTCCAAGAAGAAAATCATCACATTCGAACAGAGAGAGAGGAGACAAGGATAGGAGCAGCGGGCTGCACTTCATCTTCACCACCATTTTCCAGATTTGTTTACCTTTGAACAATTAGTTTAAACTTGTAATTTTAATTATGTATTGTAGCTAATCCCCTCTGATTCTTGGTAGAGATTAGAGGTTGACTATCCATGTTATTGTGAGACTTTATTGAACTTAATATGAATGCTTTTGTATTTCTTTCTTTCTCATTTAAATGTCAAACTTGTTCTTGTTGAATTTAAAGAATGGCCAACTTGTGATTTGATTTGAATGAGTAATGTCAGTTTCATTTATGTTAGTGTTCATCCTACATTAAGTGAAGATTGAGTAGACAACTAGTAAATAATAGGCATAAGACTTGTCATTATGAACTAGGAAGAAAGAAAGAATAGGTTCTGGGCTGAGTAAATTCATCTCAAGACCTTGAGATGGGTTTCCCGTGTGTTTACAATTTTCCAGCAACTCTTAGGGATTTCTTGAGAAATTGTTAGGAAGGTTTGGGTCATTATTAGAGTGTCTCTTTTAATTGACTTGTATAGGGGGAAACCTGGGAAATTAGAGTGTCTCTAGTTCCTTTAACATCTTTATAAATCCATTTCAGAAAATATGTTTTGTCAATGATCAATTGCAAAGGATAGTCACCTTGTAAAAATCTCTACCAAGGATTGTTTCTCTACCTCTGATTTTACTTATATTTCCAGTTATAATTCGTGCATGCTATTCCCACTCACTGATTTTACCTTCAAAGTACTGTTTTAATTTGGTTACAATCACAAAAACTCCCCCCAACTTTGTTCCGATTTGGCTTTTATAAGAAAAATACGAATTACACAAGATTTCCTCCATGTGGATCCGACCCTCTCATCACTATCTACATTATATTTTGTGGTTTAGAACTGAGTTGAACTTTCGTTTATGCAGTGGTTGCGACGCCTCTGTCATAAATTGGCGTCGTTGCCGGGGAGGTAACGTGTTCTAATTTCTATTTTTCTTGTTCATGACCAGATCTTCCAGTTCGCAACCACTACAATTCACCCCAGAAATCACAAGAAAAGAAACAGCTATCAGACTTTCGAAAAGGAAGTTCAGGGAGCTTTCTTCATCCGGATCAGATTCAGAACCAGAAGTCGGTTCATCCCAAGACCTAGGGACGGACCAACCAGATCCTGAGGCTGAAGCTGGACCAGAAATGGCAAACCCAGCTGAACCTACTTTGAGAGAGCTCAACCAAGGAGCTGAGCAGGAAACCTTCCTGTGCATCAACTACCGTCCAGTCCCCAATGACTAGGCCGTGAAGTCCAATGTCATGCATAACCTCAGCAAATTTAGAGGTCACGCATCTGAAAATCCGTACAAACACCTTCAAAAATTCCAATTTGAATGTGATGCTCTGAAACCTACTGGAGTGAGTCTAGAACGAGCTAAGTTGAGAGCTTTTCCTTGGTCTTTAGAGGATACAGCCAAGAATTGGTTTTTCAGTCTTCCACATAACTCCATAAACACTTGGGCTGAAATGGCTGCCACTTTTCTCAAGAAATATTGGTCAGCTACTAAAGCAGGAGCAGCTAGGAAGAGTCTTGTTGCTATCCAGCAACGTGGGGATGAGTCTTTTGGCGAATACCATCAGAGGTTTAAAGACCTCCAAGAAGTCTGTCCTACGCATGGTGTGCCCGAGCAATCATTGATTCAATATTTTTATGATGGCATGTGCGTTAAAGACAAGGAAAAACTCGATTCAGCTGCAGGAGGAGCATTACTGGACTTGACACCAAGTAGAGCAAGAGCTCTCATTCAGACCTTGGCAGATAATTGCCAACAAAATGGACCTCATGATCGTTCAACCTCAACAAATGGAGTGAATGTAGCTGCCATAGAAAGACACATGGAAGAAGTCTCTACATTTATGAAGAATTTTCCAGCTACCATTGCTCATATTCAGCAAATTCCACCACAGCAAGTTGTTCCTTGTGGAGTTTGCTGCCAAATTGGACATGTGACTCATGAGTGCCCTCTCATTGCAGACCCTCCAGAGCAAGTCAATGCTGCCATGCCACAGCAAGGAAATGTGCACCCCAATACCAGCAATCCAGGCTGGAAGAACTACCCTCACTATGGGTGGGGTCCAAATCAGCAACAATCTCCGTTTGAGTGGAGAAATTTCAAGTCTAGACCCCAGCAAAACTACCAAAACCAGCAACCAAATCAGCCACCTTCACAACCACAAGTACCACAGTTACCACCTCCTCCACAACCCCTACAACTACCAGCACCACCTCCAATACCCATAGAAGAAACGCTCAAGCAAATCCTTCAACCATTACAAGCCACTGTGCAAGCAACCCAATCCATGTTGCAAGCAAATCAATCCACCATTGCGGACCTTCAGAAGCAGATGGCGCAGCTTGCCATGCACCAGCAAAATACTTCTGGACAGTTGCCATCAAACACTGTTGATAACCCAAGGCACGGACTGAATGCAATCACTTTGAGAAGTGAGAGAGATTTACCCCCACGGGAGAGTCCATCCCTAGTCCTAGGGATGGACAAACCAGAAACCAGTCCAGAAATCCAACCAGAAGTCTTGCCCTAAATTCAATCTGAACTTCAGCAAGAAGCACCTGCACCAGCTGAGCAACCTTCTGCACCTGCAGAACCTCAGGTAATTCCTTTTCCCTTTCCAGAAAGGCCCTTAAAAACCAAGAAGGAAAAGGAGGACAAGGTAATTCTTGATGTTTTTCGAAAAGTTGCAATTAATGTTCCTTTGTTGGATTTAATTTCTCAAGTGCCTAAATATGCTAAATTCTTGAAAGAATTATGTACTAACAAGAAAAAGCTTGAAGGGATTGAAAGAGTGAATTTAAGTGAAAATGTTTCAGCAATGCTTCAACAAAGACTTCCCGAAAAATGCAAAGACCAAGGTACGTTTTCAATACCTTGTAAAATAGGAAGTAAAAAGATAGAAGATGCATTGTGTGATTTGGGTGCAGGTATTAATGTCATGTCTCTGTCCACATTTGAAACATTGAATATAGGATCCCTTAAGGAAACTAGAGTGGTAATCCAACTTGCCGATCGATCCATCATCCACCCCGTTGGTGTGTTTGAAAATGTTTTAGTGCAAGTAAATGATTTTGTGTTTCCTGTGGATTTCTATATAGTTGATATGAAGAATAAGGATGTGCTTAAAACTACTGATGTGATCTTAGGAAGACCCTTCTTAAGAACAGCTAGAGCAAAAATTGATGTCTATGATGGATGTTTAACCTTTGAATTTTGTGGTGAAACAATTAAATTCAACATGTATGATGCCATGAAACATCCAATTGAAGTTCATTCCGTGAATTTTATAGACATAATTGATCCTTATGTAGATGAAGTTTCTGATATTAACTCCATTGAACCTCTTGAGTATGTTCTCAGCAAAGGATTAACAAAGAAAAAATTGGGAAAATTGCAAGGCCAAATTGAAGTCAAATCTGAAATTGGTGACTTGGTCATGGAGCTGGACACGCCTCATGTCCCTAAAGGTACTCTGAAAACCATTGATATATCAGATAAAGTCACTAAAATCAAACCTTCAATTTTTCAGGCTCCCAATTTAGAACTCAAGAAACTGCCAGACCACCTGAAGTACTCATTCCTAGGCCTAGGGATGAGTCTGCCAGTAATTATTTCCAGTAGTTTGTCAAGGTTGGAGGAGGACAGACTTGTGCAACTTTTGAAGGAATACAAAGAGGCTATAGGTTGGACCATAGCAGACATAAAAGGGATATCCCCAGCGATATGTACCCACAGAATTCACCTTGAGGAGGATGCCAAAACAGTAAGGCAACCCCAGAGGAGGCCCAATCCTCCAATGATGGAAGTTGTGAAAAAAGAGATTCTCAAACTCCTTGCAGCTGGTGTAATCTACCCCATTTCAGATTCATCTTGGGTGAGCCCTGTGCAAGTGGTTCCAAAGAAGTCAGGAATCACTGTTGTGACAAATGAGGAAGGACAGTTGGTTCAAAAGAGAGAGCAAGACACATGGAGAGTGTGTATTGATTATAGGAGGCTGAATAATGCAACTCGAAAGGACCATTTTCCTCTCCCTTTTATTGATCAAATGCTAGAACGATTAGCAAATAAAACTCACTACTATTTTCTTGATGGATTTTCAGGTTTCCATCAAATTCCGGTGGCAAAGGAGGATCAAGAAAAGACTACATTTACATGCCCATTTGGCACGTTTGCATACAAAAGAATGCCATTCGGATTGTGCAATGCACCAGCCACGTTTCAAAGGTGTATGATGAGTATTTTTTCGGATTATGTAGAGAAAGGTATAGAGGTATTCATGGATGATTTTACTGTCTATGGAAACTCTTTTGATGAATGCTTGAAAAATCTGAAAAAAATCCTTCAAAGATGCATAGAAACGAATTTGGTTTTAAATTATGAGAAATGCCATTTTATGGTGAATCAAGGAATTGTTTTAGGCCATGTTGTTTCTAAAAAAGGCATTGAGGTTGACAAGGCTAAAATAGATATTATTGAATCACAATCTTACCCATCTCGTGTACGAGATGTGCGTTCATTTCTAGGCCTTGCAGGTTTTTATTGAAGGTTTATTAAGGATTTCTCAAAGATTGCGGAGCCTGTGTGTAGGCTGTTGCAAAAAGATGTTGAGTTTGACTTCGATGAAGCTTGTAAGAAGGCGTTCAACCTCTTGAAGGAGAAGCTTGTGACTGCTCCTGTGATTAGAGCACCTGACTGGACCAGACCGTTTGAAATAATGTGTGATGCTAGTGACACAGCCGTTGGGGCTGTTCTTGGACAAAAGATTGGCAAGGAACCTCACGTGATCTACTATGCTTCAAGGATGCTTGATTGTGCCCAGAAAAATTACACTACCACTGAGAAAGAATTATTTGCAATTGTTTTTGCCTTAGACAAATTTCGTTCATATCTCCTTGGTACTAAAGTGATAATTTTTTCTGACCATGCAGCTTTGAAGTACTTAATGGCAAAGAAAGAGGCAAAGCCTAGGCTCATTCGGTGGATACTCCTCCTCCAGGAGTTCAACCTTGAGATCAGAGACAAGAAGGCCAAGGAGAACCTCGTGGCTGATCATTTAAGCAGACTCCTAACTAACCACGAAATCAGACCTGTCAAGGAAAATTTTCCAGACGAGCATCTATTCCTAGGCCTAGGGATAGAGCCATGGTACTCTGAAATTGCAAACTACCTTGCTACGGGTAGATTCAGAGGTGACTGCACTTCAGCCGAAAGAGAGAAGATCAGGAGAGACTCCAGACACTACCTTTGGGATGATCCTTACTTGTGGAACATAGGAAAAGATCAAGTCATCCGCAAATGTGTCCTTGAATCCGAAATTCCATCAATTCTCCAACATTGTCATTCATATGCTTGTGGAGGACACTTTGGCCCAAGGAGGACGTCTTGGAAGGTCTTGGAGGCAGGATTCTTCTGGCCTACATTGTTCAAGGACTCCTATAGTTTCTGCAAAACTTGCCCCAATTGCCAAAAGACCGGAAATATTTCAGCAAAGAATCAAATGCCACTTAATCCTATTCTTGTTTGTGAGGTATTTGATGTTTGGGGCATAGACTTCATGGGTCCCTTCCCAAATTCAAATGGCCACACTTACATCATTTGGCAGTGGATTACTTGTCAAAGTGGGTAGAGGCAAAGGCAACTAGAGCTGATGATGCAAAGACGGTAGTTTCCTTCTTGAAGACACACATTCTCAACCGATTTGGAGTTCCCCGAGCTGTCATTAGTGACAGAGGCAGCCACTTCTGTAACCGGATGGTTGCAAATCTTTTTGCCAAGTACAAGATCACCCATCGTATATCTACTGCCTACCACCCACAAACCAATGGAATGGCCGAACTATCCAATAGAGAGATCAAGTCTATCTTGGAGAAAACAGTGGGTCCAGCAAGGAAGGATTGGAGTCAGAGACTTGAAGATGCTTTGTGGGCTTATAGAACAGCTTACAAAACTCCAATTGGAACCACTCCTTATCGTTTGGTTTTTGGGAAATCTTGTCATTTGCCCGTTGAGATGCAACATCGTGCTTATTGGGCTATCAAGCAGTGTAACATGAACTTGAATGCAGCTGGTTTGCAACGAAAATTGCAGATTCAGGAGCTCGAAGAGTTGAGAAATTCAGCTTATGAGAATTCAGCCATTATCAAGGCTAAAGCAAAGGTGTACCATGATGGTCGCATCCATTCTAAGGCCTTGAGAGTTGGCCAGAAAGTTCTCCTCTTTACCTCCAGATTTTGCATAATGGCTGGTAAATTAAAATCCCGTTGGACTGGTCCTTACATTGTTGCTAATGTGTACCCTCATGGTGCCATAGATATCAAGGACCCAAAGACAAATGTTGTTTTCAAAGTTAATGGCCAACGCTTGAAGCCATTTTATGAGGGATTTCAATCTCACATCGTGGAGAGCACCACGAATCAGCCATCTGATGTCAATGCAGTTTAAGCACTCAGTATCCAGTCCTTTCCAAGACTATAAACGGGAACAAAATGCAGGAGCTATCACACACCATTCCCTTATGTCCAAAAATGATCCTCAGCTTAGTCCATCCCTAGGCCTAGGGATGGACTCAGTCTCGAACTTCAGGCACAAAGACACAACAGACTTGCCACCTCACACAAAATTGCCATGTCAAATACACTTGCCACCTCACCAATGCCATCTGTCTAAAACTTCCACCTCACTATTTCCCTCTACAATTTCAGCTTCCTCCTTCGTTCAAAACTCCATAAACACCAAAAAAGCTGAAAAATCCATTCTCTCTCCCTACCAAACGTCCGTCCTCCCAAAATCAAAAACCCAAAACCTTTCAATTTCCCTCAACCAAACCCTAACCATGGCTAGAAAAAAATCAGACGCCAAGAGAGGCGGCCATAATCTTTTCTCTGCAAACCAGCCACCTGGTTTGACAGCCAACGCACCGCCGCTCCCTCCGCCACAGCCGAAATCTCCTCCGCCCAAAAACCCAGCTGCAGTAGCGCCGTCTACCTCCCACAATCCAGAGAAGACGAGCCAGACCCAAGGCTCCCGTGACATCAATCTCAACCTCCCTCCTCCGATTGCACCACAGAATCCTGCCGCCGATGTTCCCGCTGCCGGAACCAACATGCAACCTCAGCGGACTCCTACTCCCTCTGTGCCCACATCGCCGGAAACCACTGTTGCTTCTAACAACGAAGCCACGGCCAGTGACGATTCTCCTACTTCCAGGCCGCGTGATGTGGCTGTCTCTTCGGATTCTGACCAGGACAACAGACCATTACGGTCTATGATGCGCAGCAAAGTAACGCCAGCCACCACTCCAGCTGGTTCTGACAGGGAAGAACAGCACTTGAGGAGGAAAGGAATTGAGGTACCACCCATTCGGCCAGCTGCAGAGATTATGAAGAAGAAGAAGGCTGCCAATTCTGCTCAGCCTGCGCCTTCCACAAAGAAAGGGAAATCGGCAGTGGCCGATGAAGAAGATGAAGCTGACCCATCTCCACCTGCTAAGAAAGCGAAAAAAGGCCCATCCCAAGGCCTAGGCAAGAAGAAACCTCAAGCAGCCTCTGCTGCCAAAAAGAAAATTCCACAAGCGCAAAAAGGGAAGAAGAAAGTGACGTCCGAAACTCCTTCACCAACGCCTCAGATTGCACCTGTGGAGCAGCAATCAATTGTTCGAGTCAAGAACAGAGCCAAAACCAGCCGCTCCAATGCTCAGGTCATGATCCCTAACCTTAATCTTCTTAATGGTTGGCTAAAGTTTGATGAGATTGAATTAATTGAAAAACTTGCAATCAAACAACAACTTTCTGTTCCTTCATGTGCTGAGTTGGACTTTGAGCTGTTAGATGCTTTAGGGCTTAGTGATAGGATCAGAACATTAATTAAGAACATAGGTTGGGACACTTTCTTTCTTCTGGACCATCCAGCTTATGCAGAGCTATGTTTGGAATTTTACACAACATTTTGGTATGCTTCCGCTAAGGAAAAAAATGGTGTTAGGATGGATAGACAAAATGACATTAATTTTCGCTTGTGCAACAAATATGTACACCTTACTCTTGATGAATTTAATGTGCATTTGGGTTTTGTGGCTGAAGAACATATGCATGCGCCTTGGTATTTAAATGCTTTTAATGATTACCCTGCTACCTTTGACAAGCATGAAGCTTTTAGGGAGCTGACTGGAAATCCAGCAGCCACTTTTGATGACAATTCTAAGGCTCATGCGATTCAGGACCCTTCTCTTAGGATCTTGCATAGGTATATTGCAGTGACTTTTGCAGGCAAAATTAGAATTTCTGGTCAGCTGTCCAAACAGGAGCTTTTCTTTTTATGGTGCATGAACCATGAGCATACTGTTAACTTAGGCTTTTGGATAGCTACTCAGATGCATGCTTATAGAAAGAAAATGTTAATGGGATCTATTATTACACGCCTAGCAATCAATTCTAAACAATTGGACCTTCAAACGGCCAAGCTTTATAATTGCGCTTCTTTGAAGCTTTTGGATTTGATGGCTCTTGACGCGATGGGATTTTTCCATCTCGATCAAGACGGTTATGTGTGTTATAATGTAGGTTTCACGCCGGTTCAAGACCATATTTTCAGCCTCAAGAATGGGGGAAAGTACAAGCTTCGTCCCTTAGATCTTCAAGGCAATACCCCTGCATCTGCTCCTGCTGTTTCCACTGCCCCTGCTGATTGTCAAGGTGCTGGTCCTTCGCAAGCCAACAATGCCGAAGCTACTGCCCCAGAGCATAGCACAGCCCACATTCCAGCTCAGTTATCGGTTCTTCTAAGGAACCAGACCAGCCTCATTAAGATTCAGCTGCGTGAACAAAGAGAAAACAATCGCATCCAGCAGAATCTTCTAGATGTCCAGCAGCGAATCCTCGATGTCTTGGAGCGTGCATTCCCAGCCCCAGCTCCAGCCCCTCTCAATCATTGAATCAATGCCCCCGGTTTTATTTTCCTTTTCCCTTTTCTTTTCTTTTCGTTTCTGTTTTTATTGTCTGTGTTTTTCTTTTGTTGTTTGTTGTTCTTTCTCACATTGAGGACAATGTGTCCTTCAAGTGTGGGGGAGGATCACTTCCGTGTTTTATTTTGTGTATCTTTATGCATGTTTGTGTGATTTTAATTATTTTTATGCATGATCAGTTTGTTTGTTTTTAGTTTCTTTAGTTTTCCTATTTCTTCTGCATGTTTATTCCAGTAATTTATGCATGTGAATTGCTTGTTTTCAGTCTATTTTTGTGAAGTTTTCTTTTGTGTCTCACACCCCTTTGTATGAAAATCAATCTCAAAAGCTGAACTCTTGCAAACACTTCTCCAATCAACTCTTTCTTGCAGTTCTGAACACTTCCTATATTACAATGTGTGCATTTATTTACATAGAAGTATGATGAGTGTTGCTGTCCTAAGAAATGCTTTGCTAGGACTGAACTGCCGTCTCCATCCCTAGGTCTAGGGATAAGGATCCTATCCTCATCACTGCTGTCAGTTTTTAATTTTTGTTCGCATGTGTACCCCTTTCATTTTCTTGTGTGTGGTCTCTCTTCATGCCCTCTGGATTGCACGATGTTGGTGGTTCGGCACCATCATCCCATCTTGGAGAAACTTCCATTCGGTTGTGTACTAACCCCTTATTTTGGGCCGATCATAGCACCATGGTGAGAGCCAAGTCTGCATGTGCTTGTGTTTGTATTCGAAAAAAGAAAAAAATGGGAGTGTGGAATGAAGGAAAGTTGAAAAAGAAAAAAGAAAGATGATTGCGGAAGAAGGAAAGAAGGAAAGAAGGAAAGAAAAAAAAAACAAAAAGAGAAAAATGCAGCAAAGAAAAAGAAAAGAAAAATCGGAATAAAAGAAGTGGAGAAAATAAAAGAAGCCTTTGGCTCACTATGTGTTTTAATTTTGTTCTTCACTACTGTTTGCGCCTTTTATAATTCTTGCATGAGTGTCGGCAGCAGTGAATGGATTTAGAGCCAAAGGAGGAGAAGGTAGAAGTCCTAGGATTGTATTTCTTGGTTGACAGCATGCTACTATACTTCTATATAAATATTTGTGCATTTGTGATGTTGGGAGTGTTTAGCATTGCTTGAAGGAGTTAATTCTTGAAGTTTTTGTTTGAGTTCAGTCCAGAATTGGATTTTCTGATCAAGGGGGTGTTGTTTGTTGTTTTCTTTGTGTTTCTTTGTGTCTTGAGTTCATGCTTGGGGGCAAGCATGGTTCAAGTGTGGGGGATTTGATTGGTTGTTTAGATTTGATGTTTTATACTCTCTTTTCCTTATGAATTGAGAGTATTTATTTGCTTCTTTTGGCCATTTACTTCCCTTTTCCTTTGTACAGGCTTGAAAGATCATAGGAGAGGAAAAGGAGTAGAATTGGTGAAAGATAGAGCATTTCCAATCAAGGCTGATTTTGAGGTTGATTTGTTGAAGTCATCCTGTCTCCATCCCTAGGCCTAGGGATGGATCGCCTGCGCTGGTGAAATTCTGGGCAGTCCGGCCTGTCTTTCCGCGCCAAGGTTTATTTAATTTCTTAGTGCTATTCTTGTCTCCTGAGCATGCTAGACAGCCTTTTAGCTCCACTATCTCGTGTTCCCTTAATTCCTTTGACTCAAGAATACCTTGGAGACTCCTCAAGGAATATATTCCATCTCTTCTTAGTGCTAGACAAGAATTTTATTCTTGTCTCTTCCTTGTTGTTGGAGCCGCATGCTTGCTATTGTTTGTCCCTTGAGTGCTTGCTCCTTGGGGAGACGTGAGAGGAGGATGGTTTGTGCTATAGAGAGTGAGGAATTTCGTCCAAGAAGAAAATCATCACATTCGAACAGAGAGAGAGGAGACAAGGATAGGAGCAGCGGGCTGCACTTCATCTTCACCACCATTTTCCAGATTTGTTTACCTTTGAACAATTAGTTTAAACTTGTAATTTTAATTATGTATTGTAGCTAATCCCCTCTGATTCTTGGTAGAGATTAGAGGTTGACTATCCATGTTATTGTGAGACTTTATTGAACTTAATATGAATGCTTTTGTATTTCTTTCTTTCTCATTTAAATGTCAAACTTGTTCTTGTTGAATTTAAAGAATGGCCAACTTGTGATTTGATTTGAATGAGTAATGTCAGTTTCATTTATGTTAGTGTTCATCCTACATTAAGTGAAGATTGAGTAGACAACTAGTAAATAATAGGCATAAGACTTGTCATTATGAACTAGGAAGAAAGAAAGAATAGGTTCTGGGCTGAGTAAATTCATCTCAAGACCTTGAGATGGGCTTCCCGTGTGTTTACAATTTTCCAGCAACTCTTAGGGATTTCTTGAGAAATTGTTAGGAAGGTTTGGGTCATTATTAGAGTGTCTCTTTTAATTGACTTGTATAGAGGGAAACCTGGGAAATTAGAGTGTCTCTAGTTCCTTTAACATCTTTATAAATCCATTTCAGAAAATATGTTTTGTCAATGATCAATTGCAAAGGATAGTCACCTTGTAAAAATCTCTACCAAGGATTGTTTCTCTACCTCTGATTTTACTTATATTTCCAGTTATAATTCATGCATGCTATTCCCACTCACTGATTTTACCTTCAAAGTACTGTTTTAATTTGGTTACAATCACAAAAACTCCCCCCAACTTTGTTCCGATTTGGCTTTTACAAGAAAAATACGAATTACACAAGATTTCCTCCCTGTGGATCCGACCCTCTCATCACTATCTACATTATATTTTGTGGTTTAGCACTGAGTTGAACTTTCATTTATGCAGTGGTTGCGACGCCTCTGCCAGTGGCATCATTAAAAAAGGAGAGATGTGTGTTTATGCCTAGAGAGAACAAGTGAGGGATGCATTACATGTGCAAAAAAATTGTTTTGGCGCAAGCCACCAAAAACAGAATTTTTGGCCATTGCGCTTAGATTTTCCTAACCCTAATCCAAATGTTTTCTCTTCTATTGTTATTTCTCCTCATGTGCAGAACAAGAGCAGGCTGTTAGCAGAAGAGAAGCCTCTTACCTTACCACGAAGAAGAGGGAAAAAGCCTTGCACATCCGTGGTGCCTATTTCGGCAAACCCTAACCGAAAGGGTATGGTACGGTTTTCTTTTCCTAAGTCTAATTTGGTTGAGTATACTAACCTTCTTGATTTGTATAAATCTGATTTTTATTTAAATGATGATGGTTATATGCAAGCACCGAAGGTCAAGTCATATGCCTTTGAAAATTACTCGCAAAAGCGAAAACAGTTTGGTATGATGACTAAGCCGGGAGACATGGATTGTGTTGTCTCCAACACAAATTTAATTGGATTCTCACATGCTTTACATTAGATAACTATTCTGCCAAGTGTGAATTTTATGAAAATTTTGTGTTTAAGTCAACGGGATTTGGAGGAGCTCTTTTCAGACGCAATCGCTTATATCGGTCGCATGATCTTTTGCGAAATTTTGTTGAGCATGATGTGTTTGATGATTGCTTGATGAGTTGCTGTGATTTAATTAATATTACTAGTTTAATTTATGGGAATGATATGTCTTCACATGATGTTCCTTTGAGTCTTATTGGTAGTATTGATAAAAAGTCACTTAGTGAAAAATCGCTTGAGGTTACACCTTAGGTTAATCTTTATGCTAATGATTCTAATTTTTGTGAAGTCTATAAAGATTATTTATTTGACACAAAATCTATGTTTTGTATGCATAAAGGATATCATAGCAAGCATGAGCGCTTAATTTGGTTGTGTAGTTCGTTACACGATTTGACTGTGTATTGGTCATATGATGCTGGTTTGATACATCAATATAGCGCAACTATTACTAACATATTCTTTAAGGATGTTATGCTTTCACATGTTGTTCCTTGGAGTATTGTTAGTAATCACAGGGAGGAGTCACTTAGTGACTCATGGATGGAATTGTGGAGGAGGCCGAGCGCAAAGATGCTAATTAAGACATCTTGTCAACCACAATTTGGAGTTTCAAGCAATGTGGATCCATGGACACTTGAGTCTTCATGGCATGTTTCGGTTTGTAAGTATGAGTTTACATGGAAGCAATGCTTTCAATTTATTTTATTTACTTACTTCCTTTCGGTACATGCTACTGTTTTGGGATTCTTGCTTAAACTCATATATGGTTTCATTCTTATAACATTATTCGGTTTAATGTTGCTGCCATTGAGTGTATTATTTAGTATAAGTGGTAGCAAAGAGATTGAAGTAATACGGACAACCCATGGACAAGCCAAGCGCTATGGTGCGCGCTTGAGTGTCAAGATGGTAACTTTGGGAAACCATGGAAGGATGAGTGGATCCTTCAAGATAAGAGCTTGGGTTTGGCAGCACTTATGCCGGAGATGGTCCCTAAACCAAGTTCAAGCAAGAGTAGCCGCTTGGAGCAATCATCTTACTCGACGCTTTGACATGTTCAAAGACATTGCTGCCAAGTTGAATTTACAAGGTTGGTATGGTTCAATTTGTGCTTACTTTGATATTACTAACTTAAGGTATTGTGGTGCATGTCTAGGTACAGATTCGAGGTCGAATCTTTTCGAAGGGAGAGGGAATGATGCGAATCCTCACACATACCTAAGCATATCATACGTCTTACCCTTGAAGGGCAAGAGATGGCGACTAAGGAAGCACGAGAGATGGCGAGTATGCTTTGAGCATATAATGGGGAAGCTTTCCTGGACAGATTATGCTGAGCAAGATTCGAGGACGAATCTTTCCGAAGAGGGAGGGAATGATACGATCCCAAGATGTATCACGCGACTACATGGACAAAAGTATCAAGACATGATGGAGCAGATGGAGTCCGATCAGAGGTCCGAAAGACTTGATGGAAACCTCTATGTGTTATGTTTATTGTGTCCAAGTGTCAGAGCATTCGGACAAGTAGATCTCAAGGAGATTCGAGATGACAATCTCGCACACAGCAGTTCTAGGCGCAGACACAACAGGCAACTTCGTTGGAATGTATCCGGCGCTGTACAGGTCCAAATCGTACGATCGACCACGAGTTGGAAACTTCAAGATGTTATCTTTCATTTGGGACAAGATTCAGCTCATTTGGCCTAGTTGTTTAAAATTTATGGAAGTCTACATTATGGTGCGCAGTCTGTCCGTGAGACAACATACGACTTGAAGTTTCGGCCCAAACCTTGGCCCGATGATGGAGAACTCGACATGAGCTGCTGGAATGTATTTAATTATATTTATATTTACTTTAAATTAGTTTCCTTAGTTAATTAGTTAAATAATGGCAACAACTTTTGTTTCCATTTATTTAACTAATTAGTTAATTAGTTTCCTTAATTAATTAGTTAACTAAATGGCAGCAACCTTTGTTTCCATTTATTTAATTAATTAGTTAATCAGTTTATTTAAATTAGTTAATTAAGTTAATTTCCTTAATTAGAACTCCTACTTCTATTCCTATTAGGGTTTGCTTGTAAACTCTTTATAAGGAGCCGTTTAGCTCCATTATTGGGTGGCTTTTATTTGATAATTTCAGAACCTTTGTTCTTCAATATTTGCCCCTTGTTCAACGTGTTGAACCTTGTTCTTCTTGAGTCTGCAATACTTGAGTCGTATACAAGTAAATCTTGGAATTGCGTTATTGTGTCGTTTCTCTTAGTGTGATTCTCACATCGTTGAGTCTAATCCTAAGAATCCGATTCAAGATCCTTGACTTGAAATCGATTAGGGCTCTTAGCACAGGTTAGCTAAGTGGTCTAAGCTCGTACTTGTCGAGTTCATTACTTCCGCATCGAAATCCATCTTTGAACAACGATCAGATTTGTGTGCTACGCATCCTAAGCAACTAGGATCGTATCACCTATACTTTAAAAAATTTATTCCAACTCCCTTGTACGTCAACGAAGTGTGGCCCCATTTCGTTAGTCAATCTAACAGACTGTCAAGTACGACCCTTAACAGCCAGTTTCCTAAAAAAAGAAACTTGTTATTTTTATTTTTTTCCCCAATCTTTCATCATCTTCGTCCCTACCTCGCTCTCTCTAGAAAAAAAACCAATCCTCCATATTCCTTCAACTCCGGTCACTTCTTTTCCAACCATCACCGTAGCTAGTAATATCTCTACCACCGGTCTCTTTCGTCCTCCCTCTCAGTTACTTCTTTTTTTCTTCCTTCTTCTTCCCTGCCCACTGAAAACCTCAAGGTTCTCATCTCAAGGCTCTCATCCATGTCAATTACAACAATTTGAAATAAATAACTTTTCAAAAATTGAAAACAAAGAACATAATAAATTGCTTGACGAAATTTTTACATTTTAATTTTTTATAATTATTTTTTCTATTGTTTTAGTAGAAATTTGTGTAAAAAAAAATCTTGTACAGATGTGCAAATCTATAGAGATGTGAAATATCGGTAAATATGTAATCTTTAAACCATGGTGTGATTTGTACTCGGAATGACATGCTTGGTCGTGTGTGTGGCTAGTGTTGGTTGAGGGGGAGTATGGCGATGTGGGTCTGTCGGTGAGGGAGATGGGTATGGTTTGGTTGGTACTTGTGGTGCCGGCGGTTGGCGGTGAGGGAGATGGGTTTGGTTCTGCGGTTCGCGATGAGGGAGATAGGTATGGTTAGGTGGTGGTGCCGACAGGGCAGAGAAGGAGATGGTTCGGCGGTGGTGACGGCGGTACCCTCCTGTGTCACAACTGATGCGTTCCTTGTAGGCTAGAACGCTCTCCTTAGATCGTTGTCCGACGACGTGGCTTTCAATGCGGAAAAATAACTCGAAGAAGACACGGAAGTCTCCAAGTTTTCGTGGCCTTGGCACCCTACATCGAATCCCTTGAGGTTCTTGGGTCAAACCTTTGAATCTCCAAGATTTGGTGGTCTTGGCACTCCAAAGAACGGATGACTCAATGAGAAGTGCTTTCAAGTTTTACTTGACAAGCTAATCGAATGCACGAAACTCAATTAGTTGCAAGGTTCATCAAGAACAAGTGGGTAAAGACCCAAAGAAATCTGCTTTCAAATTTCAATAATCAAGTCTGCTGAAAATAACATGGGCGGCTCCTTTTTAAGGAAGCGCAAAACCCTAATTCCAAAAATGGAAACTAGTTTAGTTTCTAAATAATGACTTAAACGAAATTGGCAACAAGCCACCCTTCCAAATAAGTTCTGAAACCCTAAAATAATATAAATAAAGTCTACTAATTAGGATAGACGTGAAGGCGCCACCGTTTAGGTCAAAAGGCCCAAGTGGCTTTGCTTGCGGGTCCGCCGAATCACGTTTTAAGGAAACAAGGCGTTTTCCTTATTCCCTCGAGCGTTACCACTGAAATTTGGAGGGAAACTTCCTAACACATAGATGAAGTGCTGAGATGAATATTGTGCGAGGAAATATGCTCCAATCTTCAAAATGCTCGGCAGTGGCTTTCGCTGTCCAATGCAGGCTTGTGATTTGGGCCTGTCCCAAATCCTTCGGGCGTTTCTCCTGATTTTTGTCCTGGACTCCTCTCTTGTATTATAAATTAACATGGCCTAGTCAAAAATAGGAAAGGGCGCTGGTGGACCTAAAGGTCCGAAGTGGCCAAGTGTGGCCCATTCGCGGCACGGATCACGGTCACAAGGCGCGGCTGGGGCACGCGCAGGCTGGCTTCCTCCGAGGCTGTCTCTGCCTTCAGTTCCATGTGAATAAGGCTGCTGAGTCTTGTCTGTAGGGCTCGGGCCCTGGCTCGAGTGATCGGGCCCGTGGGCGGCAATGGGAGGCTCGCGGCTGCATCTTCCAAGGCTCGGGCCTTGGCGCGTTGCGCCTGTGGGTGATACGATCCCAGCCGGAGCCAACCCTAGTGACGCACCCACAGGCGCAACCACCCGCGCCAAGGCCCGAGCCTTGGAGGATGCAGCCGTGAGCCTCCCATTGCCACCCACAGGCCCGATCACTCGTGCCAGGGCCCGAGTGATGCGAATCCACGCATCCAGTTACCGTTACCACCAGCTGGTCCAATGACTCGAGCCAGAGCCCAACGACTTCAAGACCGATTGTCATCCCTCATCCACAAAGAGCTAGAATCTGAGATGACAAGTGAGAGGACTGCACTTAGGGAGAAGACGGCAAAGATAGTGAATCTTCTCACTTTTGCCTTGACCGATGATGACGTGGGTCAAACGGCAATTGACCGTTATGCGCACAACGGCACTTGATCAACTGGCACAATCGGCATTGGTCAAACGGCATTTGACCATTCTATCGGCACGCGTCCGTTTCTCTCAAAACGGCACTTACCGTTTTGACTCATCCGTTGCCGTTTGCTTCAACATTTCCGCGTGTCCGTTTTGGCGCCTATCTGCCCTTGAATGAAACGGCTCTTGCCCGATTGATCCCTACCTCTATCGGCACTTGTCCGTTTCTGTTGTCCAGAAGCTGCACGCGTTTATTGCTTTTACTTTGTTTAGCTAATTAATTAAATAGACATTTAGTTCATTAGTTAAGTATCTACTTTATGTAATATTCCTCTTTTGGAATTAGGGTTTATTTGTAACCTATATAAGGAGCCTTTTGGCCTCCTTAGAAGGGGGCTGTTATTTGATAAATTGAGTTAATCTCTTCAATCTCCGCCCCTTGTTCAAGTCGGTTGAACCTTGTTCTTCTTGAGTCCGCAATACTTGAGTCGTATACAAGTAAATCTTGGAATTGCATTCTACTTGTTGTTTATCTTCTTGTTCGGACTTTGGTTGGCTGGAGCTTAGCGTTCAGCAGGTCTTAGTTGTGCAAGTTTATCATTCACAAGGACCCTCTCTTGTTCGGATCTTGGTTGGCTGTTGCTTAGCGTTCAGCAGGTCTTGATTGTGCAAGTGAGTTCTATCTATTCTATCTATTCCGCAGGAAATCCATCTTTGAACAAAGATCACAGTTGGTGTTACGCATCCTAAGGAACCAAGATCGTATCAGTTGGTAGCGGAGCTTAAGGCGTTCAAAGATTGGTAAGTATCGTTCTTTGTTTCAAGTTTTCATTGTTGAAATCGGTAAATCTTTCTACTCCATTCTAAAACCGATTTCTTTGTTGTGCTTGGTTAGTAAATGTGCAAATTCTGGTCAGTTGTCAACATTGTTTTAACATATCAGTTGGTATCCGAATTGGGTGATATTGGTGTCGTTAGAAAGCTATATCTGTGTAGATCCCGAATCAAAAGGAATCGAGTGATTTGGACATCTGAAGCGAAAGTTACAAGCATTCTACTAAGACTGGGTTTTGTGCATTCAGGATTAAAAAAAAAAAAAAAATGATTATCAGTTGGTACAAACACCTTATTTGATTCATTCCAGTGATAGAAAAATTGATTTGTGTTGTTTGTTGACCGATCCCACATCTGTCAAAATTATTGGGATTGCATGTGCAAATATTTTATTGAGTGTACTTTTAGAATTGCACAAAAGTGTTCTGAAAAGTAGAAGGCAACCCATCCTTCCACTTTGTTTTGTCCCGCACCCACTACCTTTTCCCATAGGAATATTCTCTGTTTTTGTCTTCCACTTATTAAAGGCAAAACTTAGTTTATTCTCTCACCCATGCACCAAATATACCATAGATTGAGGATTACTTTTGTTTGAGTCGTTCGAGTCAAATAAAGCTTTTCTTTGATTCTTTAATATTGTCTTCCACTCCACTTGATATTTGTTTAATTGATCGTTCTTGCGATTACTCAAATACCAAGTATCCCGTTTTGTTTGAAGCTAGTTGTCTTTGAGGGTCTTCTTGGAAGCTTTCCGTTGGATTCTTGAGTCTCACTAACGCTTGAACATTGCAGGAGGTTTTGTGTGATTTTTGTGAGATTATTAGAGTGTTTAAACACGAGAGTAAACACGTGAGGGAGCGCTAGGTTAGTGCAATTTTACTTTTTCTTTTGTGTTGTGAATTTCAGGCACTTAAAGATGTCTCAAGAAGGAGCACAACCCGATCTGTCGGCTATGTTAGCCAACATAACGGAACAACTTAGAGCTATGACAGAACGGCAACTAACTGCCGATGCAAGGATGGCTAGAGTCGAAGCGTTAGCTACTCTAAACCCAAATCCGAGAGCAGTGAATATAGCAGCTGATGACAGAGCCGATGGACATATAACAGAACCGTCCGACGAGGATGACAACGCCTGTCGACCACGTGAAGTGAATCGGCAGCGTGACATGGTCAATGTTCCTCCCAGACGACTTGCTAGACGTGGACCACAAATTCCACAACCCGATCTAGAAGAGGAACCTGACGGAGGAGAAGGATATATATATGCTCGGGATGGTCCGAGAGGGGAAAGACGAGGAGAACGGGTTGGTAGAAGAGAACGGGAAGATGACCGCTTGGATGCTAATCTCAGCAGCATCAAAATGAAGATACCGTCGTTTGAGGGTACCGATGACCCTGATGCATTCCTGACTTGGGAACGGAAGATAGACGCTATCTTTTTATGCCACAATTATTCAGAGAGTAAAAAGGTTCAGCTGGCAGCCGTTGAATTCAGTGGCTATGCTAGTCATTGGTGAGAGCAGCTCAACCTGAAGAGAGCAGCCGTTTATGCTGGTCCGATTGATAATTGGGGCGAGATGAAACAGGCAATGAGGCAACGGTTTGTTCCGTTTCACTTTCACCGTCAGCTTCATCAACGGCTTCAGACCTTAAAGCAAGGCAGCAAGAGTGTTGGAGCCTATTTCAATGAGATGGAGATTGCTTTAGCACAAGCAAAGGTTACTGAGGAACCTGAGGTAACGATGGCTAGGTTCAGTGCTGGTTTGAACGCAGAGATTGTCGATGCTTTGGAGCTGACGCAATACAACACTATCGAGGAGATGCTTCACATGGCTCAAAAGATTGAGAAGCATCGGAAGGCTAAGAATTATTCTAGGCCTACCGGTTCTACAACTTGGAAGAAGTCCTCTTGGAGTAAGGACGATAGAACGGTTCCTACCGTTTCAAAGAATCCTACCAGTGCCGTTATCCCTCCCAAAACGGCTACTACAAAACAGTATACTCCACCGATGGATCGGCCAGCCACTAAAGATATTGTGTGTTTCAAGTGCAACGGTCGAGGGCATAAGAAATCGGAATGCCCGAATAAACGAGTGTTTATCATCAGGCCGAATGGAGAGGAAGAATCAGATGATGAGCAATCAGCACCTGAGGAAGATGGTAGTGCCGATTCCGATAGTGATAGTCAACAAGGTGAGCATGTCCGTTTACTTGTGGTCCGACGGACTCTGAGCGTGCAGGCCACCGAAGAAGTGAGTGATGAGGAACAACGGACCAATCTGTTTCATACCAGAGGTGTGATAGACAAGAAAGGATGTTCCATTATCATTGATAACGGCAGCTGCACCAATTGCGCGAGTTGGATGATGGTTGATAAGCTTGGCTTACCGACGATAAAACATCCGAAGCCCTATCAGCTTCACTGGATGACAGACGAAGCCGGTGTCAAGGTGACTCGGCAGGTGCTTGTCAATTTCTATATCGGCAAGTACCACGATGAAGTACTTTGTGATGTGGTTCCAATGCAAGCTAGCCATATCATTCTTGGTCGACCATGGCAGTTTGACAGAGACGCGATCCATGAAGGCAAACGGAATCGCTATAAGTTGGTGAAGGATGGTCAAAAGTTTACCTTAGCACCGTTGTCACCAGCAGAAGTACTTGGAGATCAGCAATGGCTTGCTAAGTCATACGCTGAATATGAAATTGCCAAACAGCTTGAGAAGGAAAAAGAAGGCTTGAGAGTGAAACATAAAGAGCAAAATATTGAGTGGGTGAGCCTTCAACATTCGCATGAAAACAGCAAGCATGCAGAGGGAGAGAGTAAACATTCGCACGCAAAGAGTAAGCGTGCTGAGAGTGGCATTGAGAGAAAAGGAGAGGCAAATAAAAAGAAATTGAGTGTATATGCCAAGGGGAGCGAAGTTGAGGAAAATGTTTCTTCTCAAAAATCTTTTGGCAAAAGCCGTCCCCTTTTTCTCATCCGTTTCCGTTCTTACTGTTTGCTAACGAGTACAACGGATCGGCAGCCTACCGTTCCGATTGGTGTTTCTTCTCTCTTGCAGGAATTTGAAGATGTTCTGCCCGAGGAGATACCACGTGGTTTACCTCCGATTCGAGGCATTGAACATCAGATAGACTTTGCCCCTGGATCGGCAATTCCACATCGGCCTGCTTACCGATCCAATCCAGAGGAAACCAAGGAGCTACAACGGCAAGTGGACGATTTGCTTGCGCGTGGGTACGTTCGGGAGAGTCTATCTCCATGTGTCGTTCCAGTCATTCTAGTCCCGAAGAAGGATGGAACTTGGAGAATGTGTGTTGACTGCCGGGCAATCAACAAAATCACTGTAAAGTATCGTCACCCTATTCCTCGTTTAGATGATATGTTAGACGAGTTAAGTGGCAGCAAAATCTTTTCTAAAATTGATTTAATGAGTGGCTACCACCAAATTCGCATGAAAGAAGGGGATGAATGGAAAACTGCTTTTAAAACAAAGTACGGTTTATATGAATGGATGGTTATGCCGTTTGGTTTAACTAATGCTCCTAGCACCTTTATGAGGTTAATGAACCATGTACTTCGGCACTTACTTGGCAGATTTGTTGTAGTTTATTTTGATGACATTTTAATCTATAGCAAATCCGTTGATGAGCATGTTTTACATCTTAGGGAAGTCTTTCTAACACTTCGTGAACAGAAATTATTTGCTAAACCTAGTAAGTGTTCTTTCGCAATAGAACAAGTTGGTTTTCTTGGTTTTATTGTGAGTACAGATGGCGTTAAAGTGGATGAAGAAAAGATCCGCGCGATTCAGGAGTGGCCAACGCCCAAGACCGTTAGTGACGTCAGATCCTTCCATGGCTTGGCAAGCTTCTATCGGCGCTTTGTGAAGGACTTTAGCACCATCGCTGTTCCATTGAATGATCTAACAAAGAAGAATACTGCCTTCCGATGGGAACAGCCACATGAAGAGGCGTTTACTACCCTAAAGGAACGGCTTTGTACCGCTCCAGTACTAGCTTTGCCCGATTTCACTAAGGCATTTGAGATAGAGTGTGACGCCAGCGGGTTAGGAATCGGCGCCGTTCTGATGCAAGAGAAACGGCCGATTGCCTATTTCAGCGAGAAGCTCAAGGATGCTCAGCTCAGGTACCCGACATACGACAAGGAATTCTATGCCCTTGTTCGCGCATTGGAAACATGGCAACACTACCTGATGCCGAGAGAGTTTATCATCCACACTGATCATTTGAGCTTAAAGTACCTCAAGGGACAAGGGAAGCTAAATCGGAGACATGCCGCTTGGATGGAATTTATTGAAGCTTTCCCTTATCATATTCAGTACAAGCAAGGTAAAGAGAACATTGTTGCCGATGCACTATCTCGACGGTATGTGTTAATTACTTCTCTTAATGCTAAGTTGCTTGGATTTTCGCACATCATAGAACTCTATGCTACCGATTCTGATTTTGGTAATATCTATATGCATGGTGTTTCTATTTCTGGTTCTAAATTCTATAAGCATGAGGGGTATTTATTTCGGGGTAAAAATTTGTGTATTCCTCATTGCTCTCTTCGTGAATTACTTGTGCATGAAGCCCATAGTGGTGGTTTGATGGGCCACTTTGGCGTGACTAAGACTTTAGATGTTTTGATTGATCATTTTTATTGGCCTCACATGAAGCGTGATGTTGTGCGCATCATCGCTAGATGTTTAGTTTGCCGTAGAGCCAAATCTAAGTCTGTTGGTCATGGAGAGTACATGCCGTTACCTGTTCCTTCTCATCCTTGGACCGATTTATCCATGGATTTTGTTGTCGGACTACCTAAGTCTAAAAACGGTAAGGATTCTGTTTTTGTTGTAGTGGGCAGATTTTCGAAAATGTCCCATTTTATTCCATGTTCTACTACGTGCGATGCTACTCAGATTGCTGATTTATTCTTTCGTGAAGTAGTACGTTTGCATGGAATTCCTTTGACGATTGTGAGTGATAGGGATACTAAGTTTCTTAGCCATTTTTGGCGTGTCTTGTGGAAGAAACTTGGTACTAAATTGTTATATTCTACTTCTTATCACCCACAAACGGATGGCCAAACAGAGGTGGTAAATCGGACTCTTGGCTCCCTTTTGCGCACCTTAGTTCGTAAGCATGTTTCTACTTGGGTTGATCATTTACCGTTTATTGAATTTGCTTACAACCGTGCTGTTCATTCTACTACTCATTACTCACCGTTTGAGCTTGTTTATGGATTTAATCCTAGAACTATTTTGGATTTAACTCCTTTACCGTTGAGTGATGTTGTAAGTTTAGATGGTGAACAGAAGGCTGATTTTGTCAAGCACTTACATGCTAAGGCAAAACAGAACATTGAGCGTATGAATGAGAAGCTTGTGCAGAAATGGAACGAGGGCCGACGGCTAGTGACGTTTCAGGTTGGCGATTGGGTCTGGTTGCATATGCGCAAGGAGCATTTTCCTGACCAACGCCGCGGCAAGCTATCACCTCGAGGAGACGGACCGTTCCAGATTGTTGAGAAGATCAACAACAATGCCTATAAACTGGCGTTGCCGAGTGAGTATGGTGTCGTTAGCTCCACTTTCAATGTTTCTGACTTAGTTTTGTTTGATGCAGATGACGAGTATGAACTTGCGGGTGATGCCGATACGGATTCGAGGACGAATCCTTCCGAAGGGGGAGGGAATGATGCGAATCCACGCATCCAGTTACCGTTACCACCAGCTGGTCCAATGACTCGAGCCAGAGCCCAACGACTTCAAGACCGATTGTCATCCCTCATCCACAAAGAGCTAGAATCTGAGATGACAAGTGAGAGGACTGCACTTAGGGAGAAGACGGCAAAGATAGTGAATCTTCTCACTTTTGCCTTGACCGATGATGACGTGGGTCAAATGGCAATTGACCGTTATGCGCACAACGGCACTTGATCAACTGGCACAATCGGCATTGGTCAAACGGCATTTGACCATTCTATCGGCACGCGTCCGTTTCTCTCAAAACGGCACTTACCGTTTTGACTCATCCGTTGCCATTTGCTTCAACATTTCCGCGTGTCCGTTTTGGCGCCTATCTGCCCTTGAATGAAACGGCTCCTGCCCGATTGATCCCTACCTCTATCGGCACTTGTCTGTTTCTGTTGTCCAGAAGTTGCACGCGTTTATTGCTTTTACTTTGTTTAGCTAATTAATTAAATAGACATTTAGTTCATTAGTTAAGTATCTACTTTATGTAATATTCCTCTTTTGGAATTAGGGTTTATTTGTAACCTATATAAGGAGCCTTTTGGCCTCCTTAGAAGGGGGCTGTTATTTGATAAATTGAGTTAATCTCTTCAATCTCCGCCCCTTGTTCAAGTCGGTTGAACCTTGTTCTTCTTGAGTCCGCAATACTTGAGTCGTATACAAGTAAATCTTGGAATTGCATTCTACTTGTTGTTTATCTTCTTGTTCGGACTTTGGTTGGCTGGAGCTTAGCGTTCAGCAGGTCTTAGTTGTGCAAGTTTATCATTCACAAGGACCCTCTCTTGTTCGGATCTTGGTTGGCTGTTGCTTAGCGTTCAGCAGGTCTTGATTGTGCAAGTGAGTTCTATCTATTCTATCTATTCCGCAGGAAATCCATCTTTGAACAAAGATCACAGTTGGTGTTACGCATCCTAAGGAACCAGGATCGTATCACCGAGCCCTACAAGTGAGGCTCAGTAGCCTCATCCACATGGAACTGAAGGCAGAAACAGCCTCGGAGGAAGCCAACCTGCGCGCACCCCAGCCGCGCCTTGTAACCCTAATTCGCACCGCGTCCGCGCCTACGGATGGGCTACACATGGCCACCTCGGATCTTTAGGTCCACCAGCGCCCGTTTCCCATTTTTGACCAGACCATGATCATTTATAATACAAGAGAGGAGTCCAGGCCAAAAATCAGGAGAAACGCCCGAAGGATTTGGGACAGGCCCAAATCACAAGCCCGCATTGGACAGCGAAAGCCACTGCCGAGCCTTTTGAATATTGGAGCATATTTCCTCGCACAATATTCAGCCCAGAACTTCATATATGTGTTAGGAAGTTTCCCTACAAGTTTCAGTGGGAACGCTCGAGGTAATAAGGAAAACACCTTGTTTCCTTAAAACGTGATTCGGCGGACCCGCAAGCAAAGCCACTTGGGCCTTTTGACCTAAACGGCGGCGCCTGCACTTCTATCCTTATTATTAGACTTTATTTATGTTAATTTAGGGTTTCAGAACTTATTTGGAAGGGTGGCTTGTTGCCAATTTCGTTTAAGTCATTATTTAGAAACTAAACTAGTTTCCATTTTTGGAATTAGGGTTTTGCGCTTCCTTAAAAAGGAGCCGCCCGTGTTATTTTCAGCAGACTTTGATTATTGATTATTGAAAGCATATTGCTTTGGATCTTTATCCACTTGTTCTTGATGAACCTTGCAACTAATTGAGTTTCGTGCATTCGATTAGCTTGTCAAGTAAAACTTGAAAGCACTAACTATTGAGTCTTTCGTCTTTGAATTGCCAAGAGCACCCAGTCTTGGAGATTCATCGGTTTGACCCAAGAACCTCAAGGGATTCGGCGTGAAGTGCCAAGAGCACCCAGTCTTGGAGTTTCACGGTTTTCTTCGAGTTAATTTCCGCATTGAAATCCACGTCGTCGGACAACGATCTAAGGAGAGCGTTCTAGCCTATAAGGAACGCATCAGTGGGTGCGTCATTAGGGTTGGCTCCGGCGGGGATCGTATCATCCCCTCCATCTTGAGAAGGATTCGCCCTCGAATCCAGATCAGCAACATCCTCATCACCTACATCAAACAACCGTAAGTCAAAAATATTAAAGGTTCCATGTATCGAACCATACTCACTTGGAAGGTCGAGGCGGTAAGCGTTGTTATTGATCTTCTCAACAATCTGAAACGGGCCATCTCCCCGTGGGGATAATTTTCCTTTCCTCCTCTCTGGAAATCTCTCACGTCTTAGGTGTAGCCACACCCAATCGCCAACTTGAAAGGACGCGGTCTTGCGGCCTTCATTGCGCTTGCGCACTAGGCGCTCATTAGTGCGCTCAATGTTTGCCTTAGCCTTCTCATGTATCTGTTTGATGTGTTCTGCCCGCTGCTGTCCATCTAAGTTAGAAACATCACTCAAAGGCAAAGGGGTCAAATCCATGGGAGTTAGCGGATTAAAGCCATAAACTACTTCAAAAGGTGAACAATTTGTAGTAGAATGGAAACGATTATAAGCAAACACCATGAAAGGCAAATGATCAGTCCATTTAGAAACATGCTTGGTAACTAAAGAGCGTAAAAGAGACCCTACAGTACGGTTAACTACCTCAGTTTGGCCGTCGGTTTGAGGGTGACAAGAAGTCGAATACAGCAATTTAGTTCCAAGGCGACTCCACAACACTCGCCAAAAATGGCTCAAAAATCTTCCATCACGGTCACTAACAATACTAATAGGCATACCATGGAGGCAGACTACCTCTCTAAAGAATATATTAGCAACCTGAGACGCATCATTAGTATTTTTACAAGGCAAAAAGTGCGCCATTTTGGAAAACCGATCCACAACAACAAATATACCATCCTTACCATCCCAAGACTTAGGTAAACCTACAATGAAGTCCATGGACAGATCAGTCCAAGGTTGGGAAGGTACGGGCAGCGGCATAAACTCACCATGACTAGCTAACCGAGACTTTGCCCTTTGGCAAACTACACATCTAGCAATCACACACACAACATCACGTCTCATCTTAGGCCAATAAAAGTGTGATTTCAGCATGTCATAGGTTTTATTAATGCCAAAGTGGCCCATCAATCCACCACTATGTGATTCATGCACAAGTAATTCACGCAAAGAACACTTAGGAATGCAAAGGCGCTTGCGCCAAAACAGATAGTTATCATGCGTATAAAATTTCACATCAGCCATGGAATCACAAGTCGTATAGATCTCACCAAAATCCAAATCAGTAGGGTAGAGTGGAATTATTTGAGAAAACCCTAAAAATTTGACACTTAACGAAGAGATCAAGGCATACCTCCTAGACAATGCGTCAGCAACAACATTGTCTTTTCCTTCCTTGTACTTGATGTGATAAGGGAAAGCTTCCAAGAACTCCAGCCACACGGCATGTCTCCTATTCAACTTCCCTTGTCCCTTTAGGTATTTGAGGCTTAAGTGGTCGGTGTGCACCACAAATTCCCTCGGCATCAAGTAGTGTTGCCAAACCTCGAAAGCCCTAACTAGTGCATAAAGCTCTTTGTCATACGTTGGATAACGCAGCTGTGCATCCTTGAGCTTCTCACTAAAGAAGGCTATTGGCTTCTTCTCTTGCATCAAAACAGCACCTATACCGATTCCACTCGCGTCGCACTCCAACTCAAACGGTTTGTCAAAGTCGGGTAGGGCTAACACGGGTGCGTTGGACAGCTTGTCCTTCAACGCTTGGAATGCGGCCTCTTAAGGTTCCTCCCACCTGAAATCAACATGTTTCTTAGTTAGGTCATTAAGTGGGGCAGCAAGAGTACTAAAATCACGAATGAAACGTCTATAAAAGGAAACTAAGCCGTGAAAGGAGCGGATGTCGCTTGCTGTTTTCGGCATAGGTCACTCCTTGATCGCTTGCACCTTCGCTTCATCCACCTTCACACCGTCCTTGCCCACAAGAAATCCTAAAAACTCAACCTGTTCTAAAGCAAAAGAGCACTTGGAGAGTTTAGCATAAAGCTTCTCTTCACGCAAGGTTAGAAAAATTTCCTTAAGGTGTGAAACATGATCATGCAAAGACTTGCTGTAAACTAAGATGTCATCAAAGTACACAACAACAAATTTCCCAATGAAACGCCTAAGAACATGGTTCATAAGTCGCATGAAAGTACTTGGGGCATTAGTCAGTCCAAACGGCATCACTAACCATTCATATAATCCATACTTTATTTTAAATGCCGTTTTCCATTCATCACCCTCTTTCATTCTAATTTGATGATAGCCGCTCATGAGATCAATTTTAGAAAAGATTACACTACCACTAAGCTCATCTAACATATCATCTAAGTGAGGTATGGGGTGATGATACTTTACCGTAATTTTGTTGACAGCGCGGCAGTCAACACACATTCGCCAAGTTTCATCTTTTTTTGGCACTAGAAGTACTGGAACGGCGCATGGAGGCTCGCGGGTGGTTGCGCCTGTGGGTGCGTCATTAGGGTTGGCTCCGGGGGGGATCGTATCAACAACGAATCCAAACTCATGTTCGTTGATTGTCAGTCATATGATCTAATTCTCCATATCATATCTGGGTAACACGCGACGGAAATACGATCCAGATCTGGGTAATACGGTCCTTCTTTTTCAGATCTAGGTAATAAGGAAAATAATGCTTGTAATATTAGGATCTGAAACTAATAGAAAAAAGAGAATGGGGTTTCCTTCCTTGTACTCTCTGCAAATGGGTAAAATCTTACAGGAAACATTAAGAACTTAGCTGAATAGGTTCTAGTTATCTGATTTTACATAAATAAAAATAAAAGAGAATGGAGATGCAGGATGATTTCTGGTGTTATTAATTAAGAAGAAGATAATAAATCTGAAATCTACTGTTGTTGTTGATGATGATTGTGATTCTTTACGTTCAATTTCAGTTGTATTCCACAAAATTGTAATTAAGAAAATATTAGGTATAATAACATAAAATTACTTGAATTTTTTTTTTTTTTTATCTTGGTTGCAGGTTGCAGTAACCGGCAATAATCAGTCACAACTAACAAAAAGTTGATTCGTTAAGAAAACTTTATGCTACAAGAACCAATTATTTCAAGTATAGATATTACCTTAGAATTTTAACACCTTTTTTAATTGGATAATTATTGCTAACAACCTCAATTTGAGATAATTTTTAATTCTTTTGAAAATCAAACAAAAACAATCACAGTGTACATATTTGGTGTAGCAGCGTTTGACAATATAAGACATTTTAATTTTGGATATTTTAATCAAATAGTTATATATGAATTCATTTCTATTATATTTAAAGATATTTCAAACAATTTAAATGAAATGAAATCCATTTTTTTATTGAAAATTCAACCATAAGAATTCATTGTGAAATGATTTCATCTCTACTAATTAAGTTGAAATGAATTCTTTTTTAACGAGGATTTGCTTTCAAACATGGTGTAATGGTCACATGTTTTTATTTTATTTTCAAAATATATATTACTTTTATTTTACTATTTTTTATTTATTTCCTATAAAAAAATATTATTTATTTAAATAAAATAAAAAACTTTAAATCCTAACAAGAATATTATGTTTGCAAGAGTTTGGGTATGGATTAAGGCTTGGAAGCCTCTCAGGAATTTTACTTTGGACTAATTGAGATTGAGTTTTATTCTGAATGGTTATTAGGACCGACTTATAGTCCTTGGTATCTATTTATATCAAAGCACGTAGCGAAAAGAAAAAAAAATAAAAATATTATGAGGAAAATATAACCCAATCAGAATCTCCAGCACCACTCGTATGTTAAACCCCACATACAAGATTAATCCTCGTAATATTCTTTTTGGTTAAGCGTGTCTCGATTTGTTAAAAAAATCACATTACTACCCGTATGAATCCACTCTCTTTGCTTCCTTTGGTAGTGTTTTATCGGAATATAACTCTCCTAGGAATGAAATTTTCTCCCGAGAATAATTCTTAAAAAATTTATATTCTTTTGTTTAGTTTATTATTATAAATTATAATTAATGTTAAATAAATAATGATAAATGTGTATTTTTTAAATTATAAAAATATATAAAAAATAATATCAAAGTTGTCAAAATATAAAAGTTTCATTTCAGGTAGCGTTTGATTTTTGGAATGTAGCTCTCCCACGAATATTACATTACCCGTAAAGGAATTCCTGAGAGAGTAATTTCTAAAAAAGTTATTTATTTATTTTGTGGTTGATGATTGTAAAATATAAGAAACGTTGAATAAGAAATAAATATAATGTACCAAAAAAACAAGGAATAAATAAATATTTTTAAAATTGTAAGTATAGATAAAAAAAGTAATATCATCATTGTCTAAATATAAAAATTTCTTTTTAAGTTTAAGAAAGTTGGACTCCCGAGTTTTTTTTCAAGAATTACTTTCCCTTTTTTACTACCATATCTAAAGACTTGAAAATGTGAATTTTTTTTATTGTAATTTTTTAAGACGAACTAAATATAGTAAATTTTGAAGTCTAATATTCCAGACCTATTTTCCTCCCACGTTCTAAAAACCAAACGTAAACTTAAGTTTGAAAAAGTTAAATTTTCAAGTTTTTTTTCACGAATCACTTTTCCTTCGTTATTAACATATTTGAAAATTTAGGAATATTAAATTTACAAGAATGTAACTCTCTGTTACAAACTAAACAAAATTAAATTAAAAATTTAACATTTTAGCCCTATTTCTCCTCCACATTTTTTTAGAACCAAATAGACCCTTCACCGATATAATAAATAATTTGATCTTTGATCCATTTTATGCATTTTTTTTACAGACTGTGACCCAATTTATCTTGTAACCCTTCAGAGTGTGAGACTCATTCATGGGCTCAGAAGGATATAAAAGGATAGACGGGCTCATAACTTATCATTGAAAAAAAAACAGGCCCATATCTATTCAAGCACAGCCCAAACCCAAGCCTTGGTGATTCATGGGTTCTCACGACTAGTGAAGTCCTTAATGCGAACTGGGCCTTTCCAACAGGCCCAACTCTGTAATAAAGTATAATATAGTTTTTTTTTTTTTTTTAATTCCAGTTTCAACAAAATGGATTGGTTTTTATTTTTGACTATCATTAAATTAGTGTGTGTAGTTTGACCTTTTTTTTCAAAAAATAGAGGAAATGATCGCCTTACTGCAACTCTAACAATGAAGAGTGCTAGACTATTTATATTTGTTTATGTTATTTTGACCATTTACTTGAGAGAGGGTAGGTTTTTCGTATTTCCTTTAAAGTAGTGATAGTAAAATTTTGAGTTAATATATATATATATATATATTAAATATTTTTCTTCTAATTATAAATCACTATATTGAACTGGTAGAGAAGATTTAAAATAGATATGTGTAATGCATAATTATCTATGAGCTTTTAGTGTTTTTTTTTAAGTAAAAAGAACAATATTTTTCTTTAAAATACTAACTTTAATCTTATGTGTAAAAAAATAAAAATCATGGAATGTTAAAAAATTATAATGGAGTAAGTCAAACAAGTTATGCCATCGCATGAGAGTTAAGAGTTAAGTTCTTATTCACTATGTAACAAACACCATTAATTAAAGTATACTCCTTCTGTCTCGAAATATTTGACGTTTTAGCTCAAAAATGTGTCTTTTTTAATTGACGTCTTTGGCAATTGTACCCACTTATTCCGTGCTTTGACAAAAATACCCTCACACAACGGGTCGTTTTCTGCTTATACAACGCGTCACACAGGGCAAAAGAGGGAAATGAAAAATGAAATTGGGCTGATTTCAAATTTTGAGAACATTGAAAATACACTACTGACACTCTCTCTCTTCTTCATCTATGCACCCATCTTCTCTCTCTCTTCTTCATCTTTCTTCATCTCTGTACCCAACTCTCCTATCTTCTCCTTCTTTTCTTCATCTTTTTTTCATCCTTCTCCTTTTCTTTCATCCGCAACTCTCCCATCTTTCTTTCATCCACAACATCTCCTCCATGGCTTAGATCTAGAGATTAGATCTAGATTTAGATCTAGATCTAGATTTAAAAGTGACGATGACGATTATTGTGGGTGGTGTTGTTATGGTTGACGATGAGGATTTAAAAGTGATGATGACGATTTTTCTTTTCTTTTAATTTAATTAGTATGAATTTCTTTCTTTTATTTCTTCTTGTTGTGGAAGAGATGAATTTCTTTATTTTTTCCTTCCTTCGGTTTGATTGATTTTGATTTTGAATTCTCTTAATTAATTTGGTATTTTTTTTTGGATGAATTTACGGATTGATTTTGAGTTTGGTGATTTGAGGAGGGTTATAAGGGATTTATTTTGTCTAGGTAAAGGGCAGGGAAGAAATTAAAGGAAAAAAACAGAGAGAAAAAAATCACAACCTTTCTATTTTGGATGAGAAATGGAAGAGAGAAGAGGGAGAGGAATGAAAGAGGAAGAAGAAGGCACGAACGGAGGACGCATGGTGTGGTCTGTGTGGCCCACAGACAGGTTGCAGACATCCACTGACAGTTTCTTAATCTGTGTGAACTCCCTCTCGGCGTCAAATAAAAAAAACCGGAGGGAGTAACTTTTTTATCTAGCAATTATATTATTAGTTATTATTACAAAATTATCAACTTTATAAACACGACATGCATTTATTTAGAGGTGGAGTAAAAAAAAAATCTTGGATCGGCTAACATCAATATACAAAAAAAATTATAATATATATAATAGTTTTTAACTAATTAACAAAATACTTAATAATTATACATATATACTAATATTTTTTATATCAAAATGAAAGAAATAACAAGACAATTACACCAACACGATTCTTGAAAATGAAATACCCGTATGATCACCTTAGAGCTTTAAAATAAATAAAAAAATTAATTTGATTTAAATATTAAAACTTTGACTTTCCTAAAATTCTAATTGTACCCAATAAGTATACAGTAGAAACTCTATAAAATAATACACTTGGGACGACCAAAATTTATTAATTAAAAGAGTTATTAATTAATCGATAAATTAATAATTATTAATTTATATATTAATTAATATTTTATTAATTTATAGTAAAATACTTAGTTTACAAACACCTTTCAAGCTTCCACTTACTGTAATTATTGTATACAATGCATGTACTGTATATCAAATGAAGGGCTCAATTTGAAAGAAACCTTCAATCTCCCACCTTATTATGCTTCTTGTGTTCAATGTATCACTTTATGGACATTAAAAATATTTTCTATATAAACAAGATCAAAATACTGTAGGTTAACACAAACAAATCATACACACAACATGGCTTCCCATCTTAAAGGTGTGAAAAAAACAACAATGACAGATGAGATTCGAAGAGCATTATGCAAGCACAACAAGGATAATCCAAGTCTCACTCAAAAGCTATATATAAATCATTCATGTAATATGCTATATATAAGGAATTATTAATTTATATTTTATATGGGGTCTAAAGAAATTATCAAAAATGTATTATCTTATAATTTTAGCGAATTATTAATTTAGCACCCTATCCCCGAGTCGGGACCGGCCAAAAATATTATCTTAGAGAGTTTATTAAATAATCGAGTATTAATTTATCGAGTTTCTACTGTATATACTAAACATAGTAATATTTTTTATTAGTAAAAATATTTAGGATATATACCAATATTTTCTTACTATTTTTTATTTAAATTTTAAACTTCTTAACTTTCATTATTAATTAATTAATTAATAATAAAAATAAAAATAATTAATAGTATATATATATATATATATTAAAAAAATTAGGCCAGGGCGGCTTTGGCCCCTAGCTCACCCCTGGTTCTGCCTTTGTATTTATTAATTGAACTACTCTTAATCAAGTAACTGAATTAGAGAACGTCATCACGTTTTATTCTCCCTCCATCTTGAATTAAATGTCATTTTAGTGTTTTGCTTGTCTCAAATTTGAATTACATTTCACTACTTTTTGAGTGATTTTTTATTTAGTTTATTATTAAAGAGAAATGATTAGCGTGAGTAATAAAATAGATTAATTATGATAAAAAAGAAGGATACTAATATCAAATATAAATTTAAAAGGTATGAAAAGTAATTTACTTACTATATAAAAAATATAAAAAAAAATCTAATTTGAGATGCTTTGGGGGTGTTTGGTTTATAACTCATACATGAATTCAGTTCATGAAATCATTACAAATCTTGTGATTGTTATGATGTTTTAAAACATAATTCAATTGTTTATAAAGCTTGAATCGTTAGAATGTTTTCGAAATTCTAAAAAATAATTTTAATTATAGTTGTTCTTTTTAATAAATGTTATTCTTTTATTTAAAGATTGTTGGTAATAATTGTCCTTTTATTAAAAGATTGTGTATTTTGAATAAAGTGTTTGGTTGTTTCATATGAGGTGATTTTTCAGACCTATTTTCGCAACTATATATCGATATGTGTCTCTCATCAATAGAATCAACGTGTATCTCATTAATAAATAACGATATGTGGTTTGCCAATGAATGTGATCCGATTAAAATATTCCAGAATAAAAAGTTCGACAATCTACATGTTTCATTCCGTATGCCTTATTACGTCAATGGTGAAGTAAGATCTTTGTATTGAAACTATTATTACAAATTATCTATGTTATTACTTTTGGTACATTGTTTTGATTTTAGGATTTTTTTTTATCAAGAACATTTATTAATGAAATTGTTAATTTATTTCTAAAAAAAAAAGGAACAAACGAATAATATTTTGAATTTGAATCCTGAAAATAGAGACAATGGAAAATCATTATATTTTGAGAGTCTAACAATACTGAAGCGAAATTCGATCAAACTAAAAAGAATAATAGAACAGAAATATTTGCCAATTAGCCACGTCACAATCTCTCACCTCCCTTGGTTTAGGACGCCCCTCCTATTACTGTTATAGCATCCACAACGTGGTGATCTGCAAATATTTCCCAAAATACCATCGCCACACCGTCAAATTTCCAGCGCCTACCCCTGTTTTGAATAAAGACTCACACCACTACAGCTAATTTGTCCGAAATATCGCACTAGGGCTTGTAAATAGCAACTACCACGAACTAGTAAAGTAGCAACTCTGATGAAAATGGTGGAGCGCTCAACTCATCATGACGTCACCGACGAGGAGCTCTCACTGTTGATTCTCAACGACAATGGCGAGCACTCCTGGCGGTTAAACTTCGACGGCATTGAGTTCTCTCAAGAGCAAAAAGAGAAAAAGCCCCCTCGTGGATTGCATGACTGCCTTGGGGTTTTAGGTCATTTTCGCATACTCTGCTCTGTTTAAAATAAAGTTTTATACTCCGCCGATGTTGATGGATTGACGACGATGCTTAGTATTTGTTTAGCATCTAGTTTTATTTGTTTATTTGTATATTTTATTCGGTGTTTAGTGGTCTTGGTTTTAAGCGGAATTATTCTTCTGTCATAGCTTTTGTTGTCTGGTAGTACACTTCTGTTTTGTTTTTGCTTTGGCCTTTTTCTTTGTTTGGATCACTGAAAAATGAGAATGATATTCCATAAAAGGGTGAGGGAATTAGGTTCTTGGGGTGCTTTTATGATATGGGTTTTGGATGTTTTTGGTAATACTTGAAGGTTTGGTTCACAGATGAGTAGTTGATGATTAAAGTTATGGCTTTACCTACGGCATTCTTATTTTTGGGAAAACAGTTACAGGGTCCCTCTTCTTCCTCCAACTTGTTTTTTCTTTCCCTTTCTCCTGAGTATTTGAAAGCATTTTTTATTGGTTTAAAGTTTAAACTTAGTTGATAGCTTCAGTTTGTGCTATTACCTCTTAGGTTTGCGAAGGGCACGTGTGAGTATTTGTGTGCTTTCTAGTTTCTATAATTGCTCTGCTTATAGTGTAAATCAGTTTGGGAGGGTGCAGCAATTGTGGACTTGAGCTGCGAAGTGGGAACTGGTTTTATTGTTTTTCGTAGTGATTTTCTTTCTTCCTGAGTTTTTTTCCAGTACTTGAATAATTACAGCTCCTTTGGATGTCAAAGAGTGAAGGTAAGATTAAAGAACTCACTGGGTCTATTTGCTAGAATTTATGGAATCATCTGTGCTTTGTTGGTACATCTTTCTGAACTTGTAGGTAAGAAGATGCTTGTTTTCTTTGACAGCATGTAGATGTTTGCTGCGGTGGAGTTTGTAGTTTCAACTGCCTTGAAAAGCCCTCACTCCATGGTTTTGGGTTGAATAGTGATTTGGCTGAAACTAGTCTTGTACTTTCTATGGATGTGAGAGCGAGTGCTGTCTAGATAATAGTGTACTTCAAATGGTAGTTAAGAATAGAAAAGAATTGAAAAATCTCATCTTAGTTTTGTTTATTTTTGGTTTCAGGTCCAGAAGATTATGTAGCTGACTACTATCAGCAGCAGGTGGAAATGCTTGAGGGCTTTAATGAAATGGATGCTTTGGCAGAGCGTGGCCTTGTCCCTGGATTGTCCAAGGTTCCAAATCCTTCTTGCTCTCGGCAGTCTTTGGAATAAAACACATGCCTTAAACTGAAAGTGGTTGTGTATTCATTGCAGGAAGAGCGGGAAAACTTGGCTAAAAGTGAGACCTTTGCCATTAGAATATCTAATGTTGCCAATATGGTTCTTTTTGTGGCTAAAGTTTATGCATCAGTTAGAAGTGTCTCATTAGCCATCATAGCATCCACCCTGGACTCTCTTCTTGATCTTCTGTCCGGCTTCATATTGTGGTTTACTGCATTTTCCATGCAAACACCTAATCCATACCAATACCCTATTGGAAAAAAGCGCATGCAACCATTGGTTAGTCCTCCTCAGTATTTTTCTTGAATTCAAACCTGCATTAAGTTGACAGTTCCTATTAATGCGTGTCCAAGGTCACTCAGTAAGTTTTTTCTCCACTATTCTTCACTCGCACTTTTGAATGAATCAGATCACCAAGGTTTTGTCTACACCACTAAACTTCACTAACACAATAGACAACAATAGACAATAAACCTTAACATGTGCTCCTTAGACACATGTTAGTATTTTTCTGAGGCTGATCATATGAATGATGGACTTTTTAGCTCGTTTTCTAATATTGCTTCAGATTATGCAATTTGTGCTCTCTCTCATAAATGTCTTTGCTCATATCCTTGCCATTTACAGTACTGTTTTGCAGCAGCATTCTTGTACGACAAAAAGATTTGTATTTTCTGTGCATGCTTGCTTGTGGTTGGTTCATATAGTATTCCAGCACCAACTAATTTGTTTGCACACTACTATGTTTATATGTTTCCTTTTTTTATGTAATAATCATGCAGCATTGACATTGTAATATAAATGTTACTAGTCCATGTTGGTTTAGAAAGTACGTGTAGAATATCAGAGATGTCTTTTGTTTTATTGCTGAGTTCTGCAAATTATTTCATTAGGAGTAACTAAGCCATGGTTGTGGTCGAGTGGTCTTGACCACCCTTAATGCATGTCTCAAGTTTGAGCCTGGGGAATGGAGCAAACCATACTAGGAGAGCCCCCTTGGAGGCCTAACAATGCAAAAAGAATAGTCTCCTACCCTGCAGGGCAAAGAGGACACTCAGGACGCCTAGCCATGTAGTCTAAATTGGCAATTACTAGGCCAGTACATCCTGTTGCTATTCGTACATTATTTTAGGACCAGTCCAAACAATGGTTTCAGAATTTCCATCATTACATACTCGGGCTGTGTTAAGTCGCATACGCCCGTGCTGTTGCTTATTGAGATACTTTTGTGGGGTTGTAAGTAGAAAAAGATACCAGGTCTTGTTTAAATCCGTAACTCGTGAATCATCTGCAGGGAATTCTTGTTTTTGCCTCCGTCATGGCTACTCTGGGACTGCAGATAATTTTGGAATCAATTCGCACATTGTCAGCAGATGTAAGTGCAGCATCCTAGTTTGGTAGCATTTTTCTTAGCCATTAATAAATATCCTGCTTATATTTATTGAAATAAGGAAATGGATGTCTTTTAAGTGACATTTTAATGCTCTTGCCAGGACAATGAATTTAAGCTGACCAATGAGCAAGAACGTTGGGTCGTGGGCATTATGCTGTCAGTGACCTTAGTTAAATTTTTCTTGACGATTTATTGTCGCACTTTCACCAATGAGATTGTCAAAGCTTATGCTCAAGATCATTTTTTTGATGTTATTACCAACATAATTGGCCTTGTTGCGGCACTTCTTGCAAATAACATGGAAGGTTGGATGGACCCTGTTGGAGCTGTAATTGTAAGTAAACCTCTTCCCTCATGCTCAAGGCCCCCATCTTTTTCTTTGTTGTCAAACGATATCAATGATTGAAGCTCTTTTGCTGTAAACTAATTAATAGGACCCTCTAACTTTGACTTGCCAACATATTTAGCTGTAAAGATTTTTATACCTTATGAAAGTATGACATCATTTGAACCTCTATTGAACTTCTGTGGGATGGGTTATAATTTGAACTTGACCATCAATAATTTGAACTTTTGAGCGACGGGTGCAAGGGTTATAATTCTAATCCATGAGATAAAATTGACTTGTCAGTAAGTTGTGGTCTACAGCATGAGTATTTGATATCAAAATTTGCAGACTCCACTTTAAAGAATTAACTTAGGTTGCTAAGAGCACCCCCATTTTAGCTCATGATAACATGGTTTTAACATTTAAGAGTGGACTGCTGCAGCTGGCGTTGTACACCATCCGCACATGGTCAATGACGGTGTTAGAGAATGTGAATTCCCTTGTTGGAAAATCAGCTACACCTGATTATTTACAGAAAATCACCTACCTTTGCTGGAACCACCACAAGGCGATTCGACACATTGATACTGTCCGGGCATACACCTTTGGTTCTCACTACTTCGTTGAAGTTGACATAGTCCTTCCCGCCACGATGCCATTGCAGGAGGCTCATGACATTGGGGAATCATTGCAAGAGAAGCTCGAGCTACTGCCTGATATTGAGCGTGCTTTTGTTCATCTTGACTACGAGTACAGCCATAAACCAGAGCATGCACAGGCTCACTAGTAGAAGCAAGCAAATTCTATCCCGTTCTCATGCTGCATTTGTTCTTCGTTCAGGCCCCAACAATATATGTATGTACAACTTATTTGGCTGTGAAAGGAAATGATTAGTTGTAAATTCCATGAATGTTGTCCTTGAAATATTATTCCACCATTACCCTTTTTTCCTTAACATCAAAAGAATTGACCATACTACTTTTTTCTATTACATGTCAAAATTAGACAAATAATTAAATTAATGAATATACTATGTAACCTTTTGAAACCTCACCTAAAAGCTGAAAATTTTGAAATTGAATATCTAATACACCAACGAAACTTTCTTCATCTAAATACTAATTCAAAAATAAGCTTTATGCTTCAATTTTTAAGTTGACTAATATGCTAGTATTGAATTTAATGCATTTTGTTTTACCATTTTGAAACTAAAAAGTATGGAGTTATGCCTCTGTAGTGTGATTTTTACATGAATTTAGGTAACCTACGGAGGAAGGTATCCATATGATAATCTGTCCTCAAATAAATTACGTACCGACTATTTTTTCTTTTGAAAAAAATATTTTCATCATTTTCAATATATTAGGGAATCAAAATTAGTTAATAAAATGATTGAAAGTTATTGGCTAGATATACATCAAATCAGTAATTAATCATTATTTTAATTGTTGTAAAAATAGATTGGAAGTTATTTTTTTTAGCAGGAAGAAGTATGCATCATCATTTTCCTTAAATAAATTTAGATATTTTAAAAAAAGTTAAAGATTCTAACTTTTTTAAGAGCTCTCTTCAAAAAAAAAAAACTTTTATAAGAGCTTGAGCCGGGCTGGGCCGGACCAGCAGGCCCTTATCGGGGTTGAAAAATTAAGCCCAACCCAGCCGCCTCCCCAATTAATCAGTTCTATTAAAAATGGATGACGCCAAGAAGGAAGCTGAAGAAAGAAGAGAAGGAGGAGGAGAAAAGTGAACCTGCCTCGTGACTCAAACATCCGTTTTTATATTCTAATAAATAATAAAGAATAAATAAATATAAATAATATAAGTATAGAAAAAGTATGAAAGTTTAATTATCTAATGGTTTGGGAGAAAAGTAAATAAATTCTTTCAATTCTTCAACTATTATGGTATCTCACTCTTTCAATTCTTAACAAGTTAACACATATGAAATATGAAATTTTAATATAAATTGACTTCATCTTACAAATCTTATAAAAACAAGTTAATGTTATTCATTGTATAAACAAATTGAATGAATAACTAATGTAGAAATTTGTGTGTCTTCTTTTTTTCTGTTATTTTTTTTATAGATATGAAATTAAAGTTATCAATCCTTTATTAGCTGTGAACATTTTGGTTTGATTATTAATACAAGATATACTGGTATTGGTCAAAATAATGATTTTAGTTGACATTTTGGTGTCTTATTTTTTTAATATAAATAAGCATACAAAATTACACTAACAATATATTTTTAATATTGGGATGAACGTACCATTAATTAGTAAAGGAGCCTGAATAGTTTTTTTGATTTTTTTGATTTGGGGGTGAGCGGAAATTTAGGGAAATATGAAGAATTACTAAAAAAAATAGAACTTTAAGGACTAGTTTTTGAGAATTCAAAATTTACGAGGGGAAAATATGAACGATAAATAAAAAAAAATTAAAAACTATTATGAGAGAGCATAAATTTTGAGGGTGAAAGTATGATGAATTAGTACAATAAAAAAGAACTTTAGGGATTACTACGAGATAATCAAAAGTTTTAAGAGCACAAAATTAAAGGATTAATGTAAAAAGAATAAAATCTTAAGGGTTAATATGGAAAAATTGAAAAGTTTTCCCATGAAAGTCTTGACTAATATTTTTCATACTAATTGGTATGATTGATATGAATTGAAATAAAAACTGTGTAATATAATATACTCCCTCTGGACGCGAAAGGATGTCGTCCTGGCACAGTGCGCGTCCAAAGGCCTTGAATTTTTTTTTATTTTAATATTTTTTTGTTTTGAAAATACCCTAGTTTTGAAACAATTAACAATCCTCTCCCCTTCTCCTCCAAACCCAAGAAACCAGCAGCCACCATCAATCATCACCGCCGACAACCACAAACAACCACTAGGGGTGAACAAAACCGGACCGAACCGGAACCGCCGGTTTGGTCCGTTTTTTTTTTTTTTTTTTGAAAAAATGATCCGAACCGAACTGGACCGAACAGTAACTGTTCGGTCCAGTTCTCCAAAGCTAAAAAATCCGAACCGAACCGTAGAACCGTTAGAATCGGATTTTATATATATATTTTAATATGTATGTATATATATGCATATTAATATCAATGTAAAGATTTGGTCTAATGGATAAAATTTTAGCTATTACCTTAAAGGGAAGAGGTTCAAATCCTCAAACTTGCATTTTCTTTTTTTCTTTCTAAACTTTAAAACTTAACTACATCCATTTATATAGTTAATACTTATTATCTAAAAGACATTGTCTCCATATTATTGTTAGTATTGTTCAAAAATATATTATTGTAAATTACAATAGCTATTCATATAGTTAATTGTTAATAGTTAATTATTAATACTTGTTAATAGCCATTTATATAGTTAATACTTATTATCTAAAAGACATTGTCTCCATATTATTGTTAGTATTGTTCAAAAATATATTATTGTAAATTACAACAATTATTCATATAGTTAATTGTTAATAGTTAATTATTAATACTTGTTAATAGTCATTTATATAGTTAATACTTATTATCTAAAAGACATTGTCTCCATATTATTGTTAGTATTGTTCAAAAATATATTATTGTAAATTACAATAGCTATTCATATAGTTAATTGTTAATAGTTAATTATTAATACTTGTTAATAGTCATTTATATAGTTAATACTTATTATCTAAAAGACATTGTCTCCATATTATTGTTAGTATTGTTCAAAAATATATTATTGTAAATTACAATAGCTATTCATATAGTTAATTGTTAATAGTTAATTATTAATACTTGTTAATAGTCATTTATATAGTTAATACTTATTATCTAAAAGACATTGTCTCCATATTATTGTTAGTATTGTTCAAAAATATATTATTGTAAATTACAATAGCTATTCATATAGTTAATTGTTAATAGTTAATTATTAATACTTGTTAATAGTCATTTATATAGTTAATACTTATTATCTAAAAGACATTGTCTCCATATTATTGTTAGTATTGTTCAAAAATATATTATTGTAAATTACAATAGCTATTCATATAGTTAATTGTTAATAGTTAATTATTAATACTTGTTAATAGCCATTTATATAGTTAATACTTATTATCTAAAAGACATTGTCTCCATATTATTGTTAGTATTGTTAAAAAATATATTATTGTTAGTAAATTTCAATAGCTATTTATATAGTTAATTGTTAATATGTATTATTAATACTTATTAATAGTCATTTATATAGTTAATATATATTATTAATAGTCATTTATATAATTTATATATATTATTAATACTTATTATCATGTTACATGTATTATGAATATCAAAATTGAAAAAAAAATAAAATTCAAAGGAGTCAAAACGACTCCATTTCACAACAAACGACTCCATTCCTTTCAATTACAACACTACAAACGTCAACATTCAATTTCAATCTAATTTCTCAAATCCCATTTCCTTTCAGAAACCCTAGAACCTCATCCTCCTCACCTCGCCGCTCTCATCGCTTTCATCGCCATGCCGCCTCGCCGCTCTCATCGCTCTCGCCGCCTCGCCGCTCTCATCGCCATTGTCGCTCGCTCTCTCCTCCTCTCGCTCGCTGTCGTCGCTCGCTCTCTCCTCCTATCGCTCTCGTCGCTCGCTCTCTCCTCCTACCTACCTCCACAACAAAACCAAGAACAAGATGTCTGCAATTGGTGAATCCATGAATGTATGGATTGCTGGTTTAATTTTTGTTTAATTGGTGAATCCATGAATCTATGAACTGATTTATTGGCTACTGTGGAACAAATCAGGAAATTTGATGGAATTGCTGGGCAACCCATTAATAGGGTGCAGAAGCCCATTTTAATTTTTTTTTAAAATTAAAAAAAACCTTAACGGGCCAGAACCGGAACCGGCCCGTTAAGAACCGGATTTTTTGGAACCGATCCGGACTGGACCGTACAGTAACGGTCCGGATCGGTTCTGTCTTAATTAGAAGCGTGAATTACCGGTTTGGTCCGGTTCTAGCCCAAAACCGGACCAAACCGGCCCGTGTGCACCCCTAACAACCATCCACTGCCTCCCTCAATCACCAACCCTGGCCAGCACCAACAGCCACCAAATCAACACACCCAAACTCCTAAAACAACCACCCATTACCACGATCTGCCAAGAAGAAGAGAGGAGAGTGAGGTCGTGAGGAAGGGAAAGAAAGAAAAGAAACAAAAGAGAGGAGAGTGATGCTCCTGTGAGAGGAAATGAAAGAAAGGAAAGAGAGAAGAAAAAAAAGTGAGGAGAGTGAGGTCGTGAAAGAAATGATTTCGGATTTTGGAGTTTAATGAAGAGAGCATTTTGATCATGTTACTTAAAAATTACTGTTGAAAAATGTAAAATGACAATTAATAGCATCGAAAGAAATCGTAGAAAAATGACAATTATTGAAATTCAGAGGGAGTACTATTTTTTTAGTATTAAAGAATTACACTTAATATTGGTGGAATTCCAATTGCACGAAATGGGATGGGTGACTACTGCATTTTTTTAATTTTTTCTTAGAATTATTATTTTTTCACGAAACGGCAAAATGATTTGGTTGCGTATACGACTCTGATATGATTGGACGTGAAGCTTCCAGAAATCACATCCATGTACATTCCAATGGATACACCCCTTCTCCTATCCAAAAGCTCTTATCAGCTCTCATGAATCTAATCTGCAATTTACCAATTATTTACACAAAATTGAAAATACCCAATATAGAAGAAACCAATTATTATATAAGTAATTAAATGACGATTTTGAGCATTTGCTTCTGGGCGTGCCGCGTGGCAGATGAGACCCTCCTTCCTAAGATTTCTGCTTCTGTTCTGTCGTTTTGTATAAAACTTCCTAAATTTCAAAGCTTCTGACTGTATTTTATAGGTTTAAATCCAAAAATAGCACCTGTACATGAATTGATTGACTCATTTGGCACCTCTACTTGAAAAACGGTTTAAAAAGTACCTGTACTTCTTACGTATGACACATTTGGCACCTCCCACGAATGGCGTCACCATTCCTCCGTTATCCGATGACGTGGCACCCCACGTGGCATGTCACGTCATCAACATGATGACGTGGCATGCCACATCATCATATGTTAATTACATTTTCTTTTTCTTTTTCTTTTCTTTCTTTTTCTTTCTTTCTTTCTTCTTTCTCTTCTTCTTCCTCTCTTCTTCTTCCACGGCAGCCACCAACCCCACTCGTATCCTCCTCCCAATCAATTAAAATCAATTAATCAATAACCACCATTTAATTCAAATCTAATCAAACATGCAAAATATTAAATAATTAGTGAACCCTTTTAGCACGATTAAATCAAGAAACAATCAATTTGTGAAAAAACAAGAACAGATTCGGATTCGTTCATACAAAATTCGGATTCGTTCATACAGGACCCGAATTCGTTCATCACGACCCGGATCCGTTCATCACCAAACCCGGGTCCTTCAAAATCCGGCCAAACCACCATCACTCACACCCTCCTCCATTGCTGCCGACAACCTCACTCCCCTAAAATTCGACCAAAACCAAACTCATCATCACTGCAATACCAACCAAACTCCACTGCAAAATTAAAATTAAAACCATCAATGCCCAGCCACATCACTATAGTACCAACCAAAAATCACCACCCAATCCGGCCCCAACACCGAACCACCCCACACCTCCCCCAAACTACCCGTCGCCGCTGCCACCAAATCACCACACAAAACCCATCTCCTTCTCGCTCAAAAATCAAACCCACAACAACTACCCATAACCACCACCTCTCCACCGAGTATTTGTGTGTGTGGTGTTTTGTTGTTCTAAGAGCAAAGAGGAAGGGAAGAAAACAAAACAGAGAAGAAGAGAGGGAAGAAGAAAGAAAAGAAAAAGGAGAGGAAAAGAAGGAGGTCGTGTGAAATAAATGAGAGGAGAGTGAAAGAAAGAAAAAAAAAGAAAAAAAGAGAAAAGAAAAAAAGAAAGAAAAAGAGAAAAAGGAAAAAGAAAAAAGAAAAAGAAATAATGTAATTAACATATGCTGATGTGGCATGCCACGTCAGCGGATAACGGAGGAATGGTGACGCCGTTCGTGGAAGGTGCCAAATGTATCATACGTAAGAAGTACATGTGCCTTTTAAACCGTTTTTCAAGTAGAGGTGCCAAATGAGTCAATCAATTCATGTACAGGTGCTATTTTTGGATTTAAACCTATTTTATACCCTAAACCAATCCAAACCCAACGGAAAAGAAAAAAGAAAAAAAAAGAAAAAAGAGAAATAGAAAAGAAAAAGAAATAAAGATGGAAAGTGCAAAGGAAAGGAATAAAAGAAAGAAAAGAAAGAGAGAAGAGAAGGCTGCGTTTGCAGCCAAAAATTAAAAAAAGGTGAAATAAAGAAAAGAGAGGAAATAGGAATAGAAGAACAAAAGGGTCGGCCAATTTGATAAGACCCAGCCGGTTCAATCCGGTTCAATCATCTAAGATTGAACGGTTCAATGTGTGAACGGTTCAACATCTACAATGCGGTTGAACCCGGTCGAATCATAAAATTTTCATTTTCGGTTTGCTGTCCGGTCCGGTTCTGATAACTATGCTCCTTCCCCGTTATTTTAAAAAATAAATTATTTTTATTATATATATATTTTTAATATTTTTAATGAAAAATTAATTAATAATATATTTTTATAATTCGTGATTAGTATTTATTAATTTATTTTGGAGCTTCTTAAATGGACATATATAGAATCAAAATATCATTAATTTCTAAAATACTCTAACAACATATAATCATTGCCTTAGTATTTATAATTTTTACTAGGAAATTATTTTGAGTAGTGCTATACATATAAATAATTTTTACAATTTTTTTATACTAATTAATGTGTCAAAATATGAATAGTGTACATTAATTTACTTGAAAGACTCATCACTTAATACATACTACTCAAATTTTGACACATCAATTAATATGAAAATTTTATAAAATTTATTATACGTATAAATTTTTCCAATTATTTTATTAGTAATAGAGTGTTATGATATTATAGAGTTTTAGTCATCCATAAAAATTATTCCTTAGGCCATGGGTTACATAATTAACCATAACTAATAACAGATTATCTTCCTTAGGCCATTGGTGTGTGAACAATGAACTTTTTCTTAATAACTTATGATCATTAAATTCATTTTACACACGTAATGACATAAAATATACTCCCTCCATTTTAAATTAATTGACGCTTTTTAATTTTTACTTATTTTAAATTAAATAACGTTTTACTACTTTTTAGATGACTTTTTGTTAATTTTTATTAATTTATCTCTAATTATTGAAGAGAGATGATTAGTGAAAATAATAAAATATAATAAGTTAGAATAAAATAAGAAAGGTACTAGTGACTATTATAAATTTAAAATGTGTGAAAAGTAATTACTTTGGTACATGTAAAATTTCAAATAAATCATTTTATTTAAGACGGAGAAGTAATGTCTTGGACAATTATTAATTAATGCATTGTATATAACGATTTTTTGGTGTGTGTTTTTAGACGTGCTTACAAATATATAACATAATACTCAAAGCATTTTTCATTTTGGTCCCAATTACATAAAATATAATATAGGTATAAAAATACATAAACTTGAATGACATTGGCAGCCACAAAGTCAGATCCCCAACGTCCCACAACATTTAAGACTACAACCATGAACCATGAATACTCCGATTGTCACTTTAGTATATTTAATAAAAAAATATTGTTTAAAAAAATATTGTTTAAAAAAATATTTCATTACATTAGAAAATTAATTACTTTTATATTTTTTTTCTTATCTTTTGGAGATAAATTTTTTAGTTCCCTCACTCCAACAATATTTTTGTCGAATACAGTACCGGCAAATTTATCGTCTGAGTCCGACAATCTTCCTCTCAAGTGAAGTCCTTCATAGTTCTCAACAACACCCACTAACTTCAAATTTCTCTCGGAGATTCACCGTACTTCATGTTTGACACCAAACTAAGTAAAACCCATCAACTTGCATGAAGTATTAAATCACCTATCATACTTCACGCTCAATCTTATTGGCTCACCGTTCGACACATCAGTTCAGAGATTCATTGTGTATCGCAAACATCATCCGAGTATTTATTGCCACCAAACCAAACCCCCATGCACTGGGGCCTGAGCCATCATCCACATACTTGTTCTACCAATCCATCGGGTCCACTCCACAAGCTTATCGAACCATTAGCTCCACTACCATTTGTTGATGGTAGTGCCTCACCTAACCTCACTCCGCTACCACTTGTGGGAGAATAAAATTCAAACGGTTAAAGATGACAATTGTATTCGCAGGTACCCGCTCTATGCGGGGTGAATATCACCCGCATGTTACGGATTTCTTGCGAATCCATACCCGCAAATTAATAAATGATACGAATATGAATACACTAAACTCGCTCCGCAAACCCACATATATACCCGCAAAGACATATTTATATTTTTAATAGATATTTCCTATTACTATATATTAATTGATTGCGTGTCGAGGGCATCAAATTTAGTTGTATAAAATATACGAAATTAGGGGTAGGAATACAACTTATCACTCGTCCACAAGGAACTTGTAGATCGTGGTAAGAGGATCGTCCACAGAGATCTTTCGGGAAATTATAGTTTTGACTCGACTTCCTCGTCACTGGAGTTGAGGGGGTTTTGTTTCTGCAATTAAGATAAACAAAGCAATAAAAAGGAACAAGGTAAAAATTAGATAAAGAGACAATCTTAGGCAGAAATGAATCTTAGCTAAGATTGGCGATTGTGTTTGGTTGTGAACTGATGTGGGGTAAACTCTTGGTAAGGGCGAATTCGTGAGCGCAATCCTTGTTATTTGATCATCGACCTTTAGATTTTCTCCTTCTCCCTCATAACTCTGCTATAGATTGGGAGGTAAACCTTTCCAATCCTACTTTCCTCCTCTTGAAATCACTCGGCGGGATCCCTCTCCTAGTGATCCTAACCAATGGACACCTTGTTGGTTAAATGGTTTATCTAATTGGCTGCTGGCTTGAGGCACATACGTTTTCTCAATGGTGCAGGGAAAGACAAAATCTAGGCCAAGCTGCTCCCAATTCAGAGCCCTAGATTGTCAGTCTGGTTAGGCCTATATCGATCCAAGTCCACTAACTTCCGCGAAGCTAGTTACCTACTTGCGTCACTCCGGCTTCAGCTCGTCCCCTTTGTGACTGGCTACAAATCCTCTATCTAGCCCAAGGTTGATAAGATCTTAGCCTAGATAGGAACCGGTTTGTTAAACTAGAACTTGAATCAATTACGAACGAAAGGATATTTGGGAACAGGTCGGTCTCACGATTCACAAGTGCACTCACTCAACCCTTACCAAGAATTGGGTGTTTAGTTGCTAGACATAATGATTAAAGAAGAAAGATAATTGATGAACATGAAAATGGAATTAAATCCGTTATATTCAAAACAAATTATCATAGAGCAAAATATTTTACAGCCCAGAAGTGGAAGAAGGAAGATCCCGTAATTGACAACCTTCCCTAACCTTTAACAAGGTTAGAGTCCTCGCCCATCACGTTCCTTTCCAATTTCCAAACTTCAAAAGATAGGGATAAAATCCCAAGTGTTCAAATTCGAAAATAAATATCAAACCAAATAAAATAAAAATAGATTGTTTTGTTCAAAAGCAGAGTCGGATCAAATCTGAGAATCGCTCCAGCAAACGCTCCTTCCAGCTGTCAGCTCAATCCAAGCGTGTCTTTCTTGAATCCTTGCTCAATACGTCTCTCGCTCAGCAATCTTGGCCAAGCCTGCGGCCAAGATTGCTAGTTTGCGCTTTACATTGGCTTTTCCTCCATTTCTTGTATCGCCCAAGATTTCCTTCAAAATATAACAGATTGACGTGAAAGGAACAATTTTCACCATAAATAAGATAGTTTAGGAGGGTAAAAACGCATGGAATTAGACGTCAATCAAACCTCCCCACACTTAAACAATACTTGCCCCCAAGCATACTAGACTCTAAACTAAGAAAACAAAAGAAAGACTCTTAAACAAAAGAAACACACAATGGCAAGTCCCCTAGATAGAATACCCTTAGCCAACCCTTTGCACCTTTATACCTATGACAGTCAGCATACTTCTCAATGGATCCCAACCCTTATGAACATGGCCTACTCAACACCCCAAACATCTGAATTCCACATGATCATAACATCTTTGCATTCCATAACAAATTCAACAAGACAAAGCAACCACCGACTTCCCATATTCTCCCCTTAATTCATATTGCTCAACTCATCATTAATTAGCCTTGCTGAAAATTTCTATGCCAGTATTGATATAAGTTTCTTGAATATTTTCACTTGATGAGGCAAAAATATCAAGACAGTGAGTATTTTTTTTTGCTCCTTTTTGAAAGTTTCTTGAATATTTCTGCTTGGTGAGGCAAAAATATCAAGACAGATATTTTTATTTATTTTTGAGCTTGCACTTTACTGGACATAAAAGTAGTTCTCTAAATATTCAATCCTGATGGGGAAGGAATATCAGAGCAAATTCAGCACACACAAGGCAGAGATATACAACATAGCAGTTTCTTAAGGGGATACTTAATATTTTTAGTGGAAGCTTGTCTATTTGTCAACTCTGTTACACAATGCTAGACCTCATAATCATGTACAAGATGGATGTTTAAAAGGTACCCGGAATCGTACCATTACCGGTGTTGAATATGTTAACCCATTTAATCGCCTTGCTCATAAGATACGAGGTCAGAGGGTGAAGGATGCTAAAGATCAAGGTTAAGACACTAAGGGGTAGGCTTCAGGCATAGTCCAAAATATTGCCGACTTCCATACAAAACATGAATCACACAAACCTAAAAACACTCATAAAAAGACAACAAAAATCATGCATCAGACTCTATCTAGACAATTGGGGCAACCTAACATAGCCTAGATTCACAAAAACTAAAAAAATTTCACAAAAAAGAAAATCACATTGTCGCGCCCCCGAAAATTTAAAAATTCGCGAGTGTGCAACGAACTTAAGACCTTACGATGCTCGGCGTAAAGGGAGGCCTCACAACATGCAATGAAGTCGCCACCCTAATTTTGTCGCTAGGTTTAGGGAACCTCAATCGTCATGGCATAATAAATAAATAAAAAACTAAAGGCACAAAAAAAGGGGTCTAGACCCCAGACAAAGGTTCGGGGTCGTATTATGGTCTCGGGAAGGTGTTAGGCACCCGAGTCACATCCGAAAATGGTTACCGGTTGATGAGAGAGGTGTTAAAAAGGTGTTTGATAAAATGCGTTTTGAAAAAGGGGGCCTTCAGAGGAATCGTCACTTTAGTCTTTTCCACAATCGGGACCGTTCAGGAATAATTAAAAAAATCTTTTGGACGGGGTTACCGTTTATCAAGACCGATTGATTATTCCTGACCGTAACGTGATGGGACTGAATTTTTCGTAAGACTGAATGAGCGCCCTCTTATTTCATCATCGGGCCATGCATGATTAAATTAATTACTACGTGATTCTATCATGGATAGCTTAACAGAGTACAGATTAAATGAGAGTTTTTGAAATGATAAACTGATGTGGGATCGAAAGTCCCCATGTACATGCAGCCAATACAAGCGAGAATTTAAAATCATATGAACATGGCATTTTAAGCAAATCTTTAAACACGTTGTTCATGTGAGTTGATTTTAGTTCTAGCAATTCTATATATCATGCGTACGATTGATGAAAAGCGTTGAATAAATAAAAAGGAACGAAAGGCGTACTTTCGAGCGAAACTTGGAATTAAAACCTACAAAAAGAGAGTGTTAGTGATAGCTCAAATAAATAAGCACTTTTATGAGTGCAAAAATTTAAATAATGACAGTTGATTGCATGCGAGAAATGATGGATTTAACGCATATGAGAATTAAATGCTGATTTTGATAAGTGCAGGAATTTAAAAGATGACAGTTGATTGCATGCGAGAAATGATGGATTTGACACATACGAAATTTAAATGCTGAGTTGATTGCATGCGAGAAATGATTGATTTAACACATACGAAAATTAAATGCTGAGTTGATAATTTGCAGAAATTTTAATGATTGATACTGCAGAAAATTAGAGCAGTTGATAGTGCAGAAAATTAAAGAAGTTGATAGTGCAGAAAATAAAACAGTTGATAGTGCAGAAAATAAAATAGTTGATAAATTGCGGAAGAATTTCCAGCAGCTTGTGAAAAATTAAAGCAGTTGAATATTTATGAAAATTAAAATGCGACCGACCATGTAGGCGTTAAAATGAATGATTGAATTTAAATTGCCGAAAGTAAATTGCGAAAAATTTAAAGTGCGGAAAATTAAACAGTTGATAATTTGCGGAAGAATTTCCAGTAGTATGACAAGTGTGAAAATTTAAAGCAGTTGAATATTTACGAAAATTAAAATACGTCCGACCATGTAGGCGGTAAAATGAATAATTGAATTTAAATTGCCGAAAGTGATTTGTGCGAATAATTAAAAAAGTTGATAAGTACAGAAAATTAAACAGTTGATAATACGAAAAATAATCATACGAATTATTTTTACAAAAAAGCGTGATCTGAAATCTCGGAAAGAATTGAAAATGGGTTGGGCCCAACTAAAAAATGAAAGGAAAATTGGAAATGGGCCAGGAATAGTGCCTGGCCCATGAAAACATTTTTGATGGTGATGGGCAGCCCATCACCATTTCCACGCGTGAACAGTGCCGAAGGCTGGCATTGTTCATCTTCTTCTATGGTCGCCGGTGTACTGCCGGCGGCCAAGCTCCGGCTAGCCTTGCCCGTTTCTCGCGATCTTCGTACCGAGACGCTCGTCTCCTCGACGGCGTCTTGACCGTATGAAGCTTGAATTTTATTTCAAAACATACCGAGTTTAATTTCGAAAAAATGACGGAACCTTTAATTATCAAAAACTAATTAATTCGCACAATCTAGCTAACGATTTTTTAAAATTGACAGTATATATTTAATCTACATCATGCACATGAATTAATGGCACAAAAACAAGCAATTAATTTACTCTAAATCCGGCCAAACGAATTAAAGAAGAAAAATGCTTAAAATCCGAAGAACGAGCTTAGAGAGAGAAAGCTTACTCTCAAGCTTTAAATTGGACGATCGATGCTCAATATGGGCTATCAATCAAGGAGGGAGGAAGAGCAAGTTTTTCTTGCCAAATTGGTACCCCGAAATACGTTGAATGGGACTCGGTATTTATAGCCACAGATCGCGTGGCTTGCCGGACGAGGGCTGCGCGTGGTGGCCGTGAGTCGTGCGCTGGCGGGGTTAGGGGGAGGCGTGATGATGGCTGCACGGGACAGGAAGCGGTGGGCTCGAGCTAGGACGCGATGGGAGCAGGTAGCCCGGTGGTCTGCTCCGCTGCATGTTCTTCGGCACTGTTCATGTGCACCATGCACATTAAATTATCAACCGTTGATTTGGTTGACTTTTCTTGGTTGACCAGATCAACGGTTGTGATCAAATTGCTTTTTACCTTATTTAAATGGCCTCGAGTCGATTCCTGCGAGCAAACGTTCCGACTTTTTGAGCCGAAGGTACCAGCGTGTAGAGAAAAATACAACAGATTTAACCGTCTACAGCGAATGATGATAATTTCTTGTTTAACGTGTTTATTTTCTCGTTCAAAAACTTGAAACGTTCAGATGGAAAAATAATGACGTTACGCCGAAAATTACACGAAACGCTGTAGACCGTTGTGAACGGAAAAAAAGCTAGCAACTAGTTGATGGAAAACATTTCAAATTCAAGCTATTGTTCGAGTGAACTTACTCGGGTCCAATAAAAGCTCGAACGAAAATAATAATAAAAAATAATAATACTAAAAAATGCGCTAAAATACTAAAAATTCTAAAAATCATGAGATGACCTAAAACGAAGAAAAAACTAGCAAATGACTGCCGGATAGTCAAAAATGTGATTTTTAAGGCTAAAAATAATAATGATAATAATGATGACAATACGTGACGAAAAATTAGAAATGCTATTTCGAATGCTGACGATGATAATGACGATGCTAAAACGCGATGAAAATTTTAAAAATGCTAACGACAACAAATTAACCAAAAATGACAGTAAATTAAGTAAATAATAGAAATGCTAAAATCAATTAAAAATGGCGTCAAAATTTGGGTATCAACAGTTGCCCCCTCTTTACTGTCTTATCGAAGTATTTGATAAGCAGTAAAGACGGTTGCCCCTACATATCTGAATTTTGGCGACGCAGTGGGTCTTACCTCAGGCTTGCAATGATGACGTCACTCTGGGAGGAGATGAACTGCTGTCACTCTGGGAGGAGATAGATCGTTGCTGTCACTTTGGGAGGAGATATATTTTTTGGTTGTCACTCTGGGAGGAGATAGTTGATTGATGTCACTCTGGGAGGAGGTAGATTCGTCGATGTCACTCTGGGAGGATGATGCGAACACACGCATCGATGTGCCCTTACCACCAGCTGGTCCTATGACACGTGCGCGAGATAGAAAGCTTCAAGACAAATTGTCATCTCTCATTCACAAGGAGCTGGAGCGTGAGATGACAAGTGAGGACGCTGCACTACGAGAGAAGACGCCACGCATGGTGAATCTCCTCACCTTCACCATGTGTGACGGTGATTCTGCTGGGCATCAGAACGACGTGTAGATGGAGCGTTTCTGTCCATCTATTGAGTTCAACATGTACTACATCATGTCGGGGAGTGTGTGTCCAAAAATCAGCAAGAACGCCCGAGGCGTTTAGGAGATACGCCAAACCCTAGTTTGGGGTGCGGAAGGCGCGAGTCCTAGCGGCGCGAGGATTCCTTGTCCGCGCGCGCTAGGGTTTCTTGTCCGAGAAGCGGTGGTTGGTCCTAAAGTGAGCTGGCATTTTCCTTGTCTGATTTTTAAGACAATAACTCGCCTTTTATTTGCTTTCCTTAATTAATTAATGAGACAATTTAGTTAATTAATTAATTAAGTTATTTACCTTATTTAGAACTCCTATTGGCTGATTAGGGTTGTAAAAACGTTTATAAGGAGCGGCTGGCCTCCTTATTGTGGCGGCTTTTATTTGACAATACAGAACCTTTGTTTCTTCAATATTTTCCCATTGTTCATGTGATTGAACCTTGTTCCTTCTCAAGTCTGCAATACTCGAGTCGTTTACAAGTAAAACCGAAATTGCATCCTATTGTCTCGTTTCTCTTAGTGTGATTCTCACATTGTTGAGTCTAGTCCTAAGAATCCGATTCAAGATCCTTGACTTGAAATCGATTAGGGCTCTTAGCACAGGTTAGCTAAGTGGTCTAAGCTCGTACTTGTCGAGTTCATTACTTCCGCATCGAAATCCATCTTTGAACAACGATCAGATTTGTGTGCTACGCATCCTAAGCAACTAGGATCGTATCAGTTGGTAGCGGAGCTTAAGGCGTTCAAAGACTGGTAAGTGACCTAAATTATTTCAAGTTTTCATTGCTGAAATCGGTCTTTTCTCATACTCCATTCAAAATCGATTTCTTTGCTGTTCTTGGTTCGTTATATGTGCAAATTTTTCTGTCAAGTCGAAATGGAATTTATATACATAGCTATTGAAGTTCGTTTTTGGTGAGAAAAGTCTCGTTGGAAAGCTACACCTGTTAGGCTTCCGAATCAAAAAGAATCAAGTGATTTGGACACCGGAGTCAAAAACTACACCTGTTTTACTAAACTGTGTTGTTCTATCAAAAACAACAAGAAAAAAAAAAGTGTCGTTCTCGATTTGTGAATTCAGTAAAAAAAAAAAAAAAAGAGAACAGCAACTTCAAAAGAATCAAGAGAAGGTTGCATTAGATCAAATACAAAAAAAAAAGGGAATCGAAGTATTTGAGGAATAGCAAATTGAGGTTGGGATAATACTTGCTACAAATTTCAGTTAGTAGCAAAATTCAGAATTACGACTTAAAATTGCTTGAGTCCATTCGAGTCACTTTGAGATTTTCTTTGATTCCTTAAACTTACTTTCTATTCTGCTTGTTATTTGTTTAATTGTTTGTTCTTGGAATTAATCAAATACCAAGTATCACCACTTGCTTTAAAGCTAGTTTTCTTTGAGAGTCTTCTTGGCAGCTTTTCTTGATCTCTCGAGTCTCATTAACACTTGAACAATTGCAGGCAATTGAGTGATTTATTGGTGAGATTATTAGAGTGATTAAACACGAGAGAAAATACGTGAGCGAGTGCTAGGATTAGTGCAATTTTACGCTTTTATTTCGTGTTGTGACTTTCAGGAATTTTAAGATGGCTCAAGAAGGAGGGCAGCCTGATTTGGCAGCCATGATCATGACTCTCAATGAACGATTGAGGGTGAGGGACGAATAGCAAGCTGCTAGTAATGCAGCACTCGAAGCAAGGGTGGCGGCTCTTGCACCACCGAACCCAAATCCTAGAGCAAGGGCAGAACCTAGTGATGGTCATGTCTCGGACACTTCGGATAAGGAGGCTAACGCTAGGAAGCAGCCACTAGTTCCACGGGCCACCGATGTGAATCCTCAGCGTGGCCTTGCTCCAATCCCTCCACGACGACTTGCTAGGCGTGGACCACAAATACCCCACGCTGAATGGAATGAGGAGCCGGATAGGGGAGAGGGTTGGCTAAATGCTAGGGATGGGCAGCGAAGGGGGAGGCGAGATGCACGGGGAGGTCGAAGAGATAGGGAGGAGGATCGATTGGATGCTAATATTGGCAACATCAAAATGAAAATACCTCCTTTCGAAGGTAATGATGACCCCGACGCTTATTTGGTATGAGAGAGGAAGGTCGAATCTATTTTCTTATGCCATAACTATTCTGAAAATAAGAAGGTTAAGTTGGCAGCCGTAGAGTTCAGTGGGTATGCGAGTCATTGGTGGGAGCAACTTAATCTGAAATGAGCGGCTATCTATGTGGATCCGATTGATGATTGGGGAGAGATGAAACGAGTGATGCGGCAGCGGTTTGTTCCTACGCACTTTGGCCGTGAGCTTCATCAACGGCTCCAGACTTTAACGCAAGGTAGCAAGGGGTTGAGGCGTATTTTAGCGAGTTGGAAATAGCTCTTGCTCGGGCACGGATCACTGAGGAGGCAGACGCAACTATGGCACGATTTATTGGAGGGTTGAATCGTGAAATTGCCGACGCATTGGAATTAACACAATACAATACGCTTGAGGAGATGCTGCACATGGCTTTAAAAATTGAGAAACATAGGGCGGCTAAGAGTTCCTATAAGAATTCTACAAGTTCGTCCACTTGGAAGAAGTCATCTTGGGTTCGGGATGACAAGGGTGTGGCTGCTACACCAAAGGCGTTACCCTACACTTTAAAGAGTGCCTCTAGTACGGCTACAACTCCAAAACCAGTTAGTAGCAAGCCCTATACTCCACCTACTGACCGAACAACCACTAAAGATATCATTTGTTTTAAGTGTAATGGGAAGGGGCATGACAGAGGCGTCGCAACCACTGCATAAATGTAAGTTCAACTTAGTGCTAAACCACAAAATATAATGTAGATAGTGATGAGAGGATCGAATCCACAGGGAGGAAATCTTGTGTAATTCGTATTTTTCTTGTAAAAGCCAAATCAAACCAAAGTTGGGGGGAGTTTTTGTGATTGTAACCAAATTAAAATCAATACTTGAAGGTAAAATCAGTGAGTGAAAGCAGCATGCACAAATTAGAACTGAAAATATAAGTGAAATCAGAGGTAGAGAAATAATCCTTGGTAGAGATTCTTACAAGGTGACTATCCTTTGCAATTGATCATTGACAAAACATATTTTCTGAAATGGATTTATAAAGATGTTAAAGGAACTAGAGACACTCTAATTTCCCAGGTTTCCCCCTATACAAGTCAATTAAAAGAGGCACTCTAATAATGACCCAAACCTTCCTAACAATTTCTCAAGAAATTCCTAAGAGTTGCTGGAAAATTGTAAACACACGGGAAGCCCATCTCAAGGTCTTGAGATGAATTTACTCAGCCCAGAACCTATCCTTTCTTTCTTCCTAGTTCATAATGACAAGTCTTATGCCTATTATTCACTAGTTGTCTACTCAATCTTCACTTAATGTAGGATGAACACTAACATAAATGAAACTGACATTACTCATTCAAATCAAATCACAAGTTGGCCAAACCTTCAATTCAACAAGAACAAGTTTGACATTTAAATGAGAAAGAAAGAAATACAAAAGCATTCATATTAAGTTCAGCAAAGTCTCACAATAACATGGATAGTCAACCTCTAATCTCTACCAAGAATCATAGGAGATTAGCTACAATACATAATTAAAATTACAAGTTTAAACTAATTGTTCAAAGGTAAACAAATCTGGAAAATGATGGTGAAGATGAAGTGCAGCCCGCTGCTCCTATCCTTGTCTCCTCTCTCTGTCCGAATGTGATGATCTTCTCTCTTGGACGAAATTCCTCACTCTCTATATCACAAAACATTCTCCTCTTCCGTCTTCCCAAGGAGCAAACATTCAAGGGGCAAACAATAGCAAGCATGCGGCTCCAACAACAAGGAAGAGACAAGAATAAATTCTTGTCTAGCACTAAGAAGAGATGGAATATATTCTCATGGAGTCTCCAAGGTATTCTTGAGTCAAAGGAATTAAGGGAACACGAGATAGTGGAGCTTAAAAGCTGTCTAGCATGCTCAGGAGACAAGAATAGCACTAAGAAATTAAATAAACCTTGGCGCGGAAAGACAGGCCGGACTGCCCAGAATTTCACCAGCGCAGGCGATCCATCCCTAGGCCTAGGGATGGAGACAGGATGACTTCCACAAATCAACCTCAAAATCAGCCTTGATTGGAAATGCTCTATCTTTCACCGATTCTACTCCTTTTCCTCTCCTATGATCTTTCAAGCCTGTACAAAGGAAAAGGGAAGTAAATGGCCAAAAGAAGCAAATAAATACTCTCAATTCATAAGGGAAAGAGAGTATAAAACATCAAATCTAAACAACCAATCAGGGCATAGGAAGGCGGACTGCCCTAACAAGCGAGTTTTCATCTTAAGGCAAAATGGTGATCAAGAGTCGGATGATGACCATGAGGGGTCCGAACTTGAGGAGGGAAGTAGTGCTGATTCGGATGATGAATATCAGAGGGGTGAGTGGGTTAATTTGCTTGTTGTGCGGCGGAATCTAAGTACACAAGCAAAGGATGAAGTGTTTGATGAGGAGCAGCGGGATAATTTATTCCATACCCGTGGTGTGATTGATAACAAAGGCTGCTCAATCATTATTGACAACGGGAGCTGCACAAACTGTGCTAGCTCATTGATGGTTCACAAGCTGGGATTGCAGACCGTAAAGCATCTGAAACCGTACCTCCTACACTGGATAACTGATGACAATGGTATCAAGGTGACCAAACAGGTACTTGTTAAATTCCGTATTGGCAAGTATAGAGACGAGGTACTCTGTGATGTTGTGCCCATGCAAGCGAGCCATATCCTCCTTGGAAGGTCGTGGCAGTTTGATAGAGAGGCAAATCATGAGGGGAAGAGCAATCTCTACAAGTTAGTGAAGGATGGCAGAAAATTCACCTTGGCCTCTTTAACACAAGCTGAAGTTTTTGAGGATCAGCAATGGCTTGCTAAGTCACATGCTGAATATGAGATTGCAAAACAGATTGAGAGAGAAAAAGAAGGCTTGAGCGTGAAAAATAAAGAGAGTAAAAATGAGTGTGTGAGCTTTCAACATTCGCATGAAAAGAGTAAGCATGCAGAGGGTGAGTGTAAACATTCGCACGAAAAGAGTAAGCGTGTTGAGAGTGGCATAGAGAGAAAAGGAGAGGCAAATAAAAATAAATTGAGTGTATATGCCAAGGGGAGCGAAGTGAGGAGAGCACTGATTTTTCAACAAAATTGTTTTGGCGCAAGCCGCCCTCTTCTTTTACACAGATTTCGTTCCTTTTGTTTGAACACCTCTAACGCTAACCCTTCGCATTCTGTTCCTAGTGTTCTTTCCCCTCTTTTGCAGGAATTCAAGGATGTTCTACCCGAGGAGTTGCCTCCCGGATTGCCCCCAATCCGAGGCATTGAACACCAAATAGATTTCGCACCTGGTTCAGCAATTCCTCACCGCCCAGCCTACCGTTCAAACCCCGAAGAGACCAAGGAACTTCAGCGGCAAGTGGACGAGCTACTTGAGCGTGGTTATGTGAGGGAAAGCCTTTCCCCATGCGCCGTTCCAGTGATCCTAGTACCAAAGAAAGATGGCAGCTGGCGCATGTGTATTGATTGCCGCGCAATTAATAAAATCACTGTAAAGTATAGACATCCTATTCCTCATTTAGATGACATGTTAGATGAATTAAGTGGTAGTACTATCTTCTCTAAAATTGATTTGATGAGTGGCTACCACCAGATTCGTATGAAAGAGGGTGATGAATGGAAAACTGCTTTTTGAACTAAGTATGGGTTATATGAATGGATGGTTATGCCTTTTGGATTGACTAATTCCCCTAGCACATTCATGAGATTGATGAACCATGTACTTAGGCACTTTATTGGCAGATTTGTTGTAGTTTATTTTGATGATATTTTAATCTATATCAAATCACTTGATGAGCATGTTTTGCATCTTAGGGAAGTCTTTTTAACACTTCGTGAGCAGCAGCTGTATGCTAAGCCTAGTAAGTGTTCATTTGCAATGGAACAAGTTGGTTTTCTTGGTTTTATTGTGAGTGTAGATGGCGTGAAAGTGGATGAGGAGAAGATCCGCGCCATTAAGGAATGGCCAACACCGAAGAATGCGAGTGATGTGAGATCATTCCATGGATTGGCGAGCTTTTATAGGCATTTCGTCAAGGATTTCAGCACCATCGTTGTCCCTTTGAATGATCTAACCAAAAAGAATGTTGTTTTCAGGTGGGAGCAGCCGCAAAAGGAGGCGTTCGCAGCGCTCAAGGACCGTTTGTGCTCGCTCTCCCCGACTTCAGCAAGGCCTTCGAGATCGAGTGTGATGCAAGCGGTTTAGGGATTGGGGTTGTCCTTATGCAGGAGAAACGGCCCATCGCTTATTTTAGCGAGAAGCTCAAGGACGCGCAACTGAGGTACCCAACCTACGACAAGGAGTTCTATGCTCTTGTTCGAGCATTGGAGACATGGCAGCACTACTTGATGCCGAGGGAGTTCATAGTCCACACTGGCCATTTGAGCCTGAAATACCTCAAGGGGCAAGGTAAGCTCAATCGCCGCCATGCTGCTTGGATGGAGTACATTGAAGCCTTCCCCTACCACATTCAGTATAAGCAAGGTAAAGAGAATATCGTCGCTGATGCATTATCGCGAAGGTACGCATTAATCACTTCTCTTAACGCCAAACTACTTGGTTTTTCCCACATTATTGAACGCTATGCTCTTGATTCTGATTTTGGCGATATATATAAGCATGGTGTTTCAATATCTGGTTCAAATTCTATAAGCATGAGGGATACTTGTTTAAGGGTAAACGGTTGTGTATTCCTCATTGCTCTTTACGTGATTTGCTTGTGCATGAAGCCCATAGTGGCGGTCTGATGGGCCATTTTGGCGTGACTAAGACTTTAGATGTATTACATGATCACTTTTATTGGCCTCACATGAAGCGCGATGTCGTGCGCATTGTTGCTAGGTGTTTAATTTGTCGTAGAGCCAAATCTAAGTCTACTGGTCAGGGTGAGTACATCCCTCTACCCGTACCCTCCCATCCTTAGACCGACTTGTCCATGGACTTTGTTGTGGGGCTGCCTCGGTCCAAAAATGGGAAGGATAGTGTCTTTGTTGTAGTGGACAGATTTTCGAAGATGTCTTACTTTATTCCGTGTTCAACTACTTATGATGCTACTCAAGTTGCTGATTTATTCTTCCGTGAAGTAGTTCGTTTACATGGAGTCCCCTTGTCTATTGTGAGTGATAGAGATACCAAGTTTCTTAGTCATTTTTGGCGTGTTTTATGGAAGAAACTTGGTACCAAATTGTTGTATTCTACATCTTATCACCCACAAACAGATGGTCAAACCGAAGTGGTTAATCGCACACTTGGCTCACTTTTATGCACCTTAGTTCATAAGCATGTTTCTACTTGGATTGATCACTTGCCATTCATTGAATTTGCTTACAATCGTGATGTCCATTCCACTACTCATTACTCACCTTTTGAACTTGTTTATGGTTTTAATCCTAGGACTGTTTTGGATTTAACCCCTCTACCTTTGAGTGATGTTATAAGTTTAGATGGTGCACAGAAGGCTGATTTCATGAAGCAATTGCATGCCAAGGCAAAACAGAACATTGAGCGCATGAATGAGAAGCTTGCGCATAAGCGAAACGAAGGGAGGAAGCTGGTGGCGTTCAATGTCGGAGATTGGGTGTGGCTGCACATGCGCAAGGAGCATTTTCCAGCCCAACGTCGTGGCAAACTCTCTCCAAGAGGCGATGGACCATTTCAGATTATTGAGAAGATCAACAACAATGCTTACAAGCTTGCGTTGCCTAGTGAGTATGGTACCATTAGCTCTACTTTCAACGTTTCTGACTTAGCTTTGTTTGATGTAGGTGACGAGTATGGCCTTGATGGTGATGCTGTTTCGGATTCGAGGGCGAATCCTTTTGAAGGGGGAGGGAATGATGCAAACACACGCATCGATGTGCCCTTACCACCAGCTGGTCCTATGACATGTGAGTGAGCTAGAAAGCTTCAAGACAAATTGTCATCTCTTATTCACAAGGAGCTGGAGCGTGAGATGACAAGTGAGGACGCTGCACTACGAGAGAAGACACCACGCATGGTGAATCTCCTCACCTTCACCATGTGTGACGGTGATTCTGCTGGGCATCAGAACGACGCATAGATGGAGCGTTTCTGTCCATCTATTGAGTTCGACATGTACTACATCATGTCGGGGAGTGTGTGTCAAAAAATCAGCAAGAACGCCCGAGGCGTTTAGGAGATACGCCAAACCCTAGTTTGGGGTGCGGAAGGCGCGAGTCCTAGCGGCGCGAGGATTCCTTGTCCGCGCACGCTAGGGTTTCTTGTCCGAGAAGCGGTGGCTGGTCCTAAAGTGAGCTGGCGTTTTCCTTGTCTGATTTTTAAGACAATAACTCGCCTTTTATTTGCTTTCCTTAATTAATTAATGAGACAATTTAGTTAATTAATTAATTAAGTTATTTACCTTATTTAGAACTCCTATTGGCTGATTAGGGTTGTAAAAACGTTTATAAGGAGCGGCTGGCCTCCTTATTGTGGCGGCTTTTATTTGACAATACAGAACCTTTGTTTCTTCAATATTTGCCCATTGTTCATGTGATTGAACCTTGTTCCTTCTCAAGTCTGCAATACTCGAGTCGTTTACAAGTAAAACCGAAATTGCATCCTATTGTCTCGTTTCTCTTAGTGTGATTCTCAAATTGTTGAGTCTAGTCCTAAGAATCCGATTCAAGATCCTTGACTTGAAATCGATTAGGGCTCTTAGCACAGGTTAGCTAAGTGGTCTAAGCTCGTACTTGTCGAGTTCATTACTTCCGCATCGAAATCCATCTTTGAACAACGATCAGATTTGTGTGCTACGCATCCTAAGCAACTAGGATCGTATCAGAGGAGGCAATCCTGGATGTCACTCTGGGAGGAGATATGTTTTTGATGTCACTCTAGGAGGAGATGAATTCGATCGGATGTCTTGCAAAGATATAAACTTAGATCTATTCGGATATCGAGAGAAACATAAGTTGCAGAAAATGTAAATGACGACTACTTTGACAGGAATGAAAGGTATTTTTACGAAAATGTAAATGACGGCTCCACTAGGGGGGTCTGACATGCAACAGACATTGCTTAGGTAGGATAACGCGTGATTCGTAGATGTACGAATAATTTGCCCTAATGATGTCACTCTAGGAGGAGGAAATACAAACGCTGTCACTTTAGGAGGAGGAAATGCCTGATGATGTCACTCTGGGAGGAGAAAAATGCATGAAGTTGTCACTCTGGGAGGAGGAAATGCAGTACAGGGATGTAAACAACGTCGATTACCATAGGAGAAGACGTGAAATGGGGAAATTAAGCTAAGGTCACTCTGGGAGGAGAAAAATGCTAATGCTGTCACTCTGGGAGGAGAAAAAAGCATGATGTCACTCTGGGAGGAGTTGGGAAGAGTCAAAACCTCCTTACCCTTACCCCCTCCGGAAAGAGAGCTACTTGGGTCCGCTACCATTTCTAAACCGGATCGTCTTCGAAGATAAGTTCCATCATTTTGGCGTATGTATAGGTCAGGATTCATTCCTTCTAGACTAAGAAGTTGATGAGCAGTATAGCTCTGTCCAGGTATATTAGAATTTGGTTTTAGGTATGAAGAAGATGATGAGCTTGGAGAAGTATGATTTGTATTAGGTCGTGAAGGATAAGGCCTTGAGGATTGAGAAGATGAAGGTCTAGAGATAGTAGGTCTAAAGCTGGGTGGTTGATTAAAAGATGGTCTAATTGCAGCTCCACGTGCTCTTGGTCTAAAGACGTATTGGTGATAATTAGTTCTATATACTAGAGTATGACTGGATGAAGGTGTATTTTGATTTCTATTTATGGTTTTAAAAACTTTATCTATAGTTTTGTTTGTTGCTATAACCATATTTCTTAAAAGTTCTATTTTAATTAAATCTTCATTCCATAACGGAGTTCTGTCATGCTAACATACTCATAATTTCATGTTTACTTTGTCCGTCTAAATTCCATTCATCTATGCTTAAACCATCATATTTATTTTGTTGTCTAGTACTTTTGTTTTCTGATTGCATATCTGGAAAAGAGGGTCTTGGATAAAAATGTTTAATATCAGGTCTCTGATAATTTGTTCCTTTTATTCTATTTATTTCCAGTTCTTTAAATTGATCTGATATTGTCTCTAGATTTTCTTTAGTTAAGACCGAGATTTGATTTTTTGCTGTTGTTTTTATCTTATCTAATTCTTGACTAATTTTTTGTAAGAGTGCGTCTTCTCTTGAGAGTTTGAGGTTTTCTTTAAATCCTGGCATGGTATTAGGTTTAATTAATGGATTACTTATCTTTAGGGATTTTCCTATTGGAGTCTTACTTCCTTCTCCTACGTATGTATGTCCTGTATAATGAACTCTAGGGGGAGTATTTTCTTCTATCGTATTGAGTTGTTGTGCCATGGTATTTAATAAGATATTTGTATAATTGTTCTGAGATTGTATATTCTTTATGTCTTTTATTTTAACATCTCTGTTTTCTTCTTTCACCTCCTTTAAAGGTGATGCTGATATATCAATACTATGGTGTTTTATCTTAATTTCTTCAAACGGTGGGTATACTGCTTTGATTTCATCATTAGTGGCTGTTTTCCAAGTTTGAACTGGGGTTTTGATAACATTTATATTACTCGTGTCTAATAATTCTTTATGTTTTTTGAACCAGATGAAAAAAGGTATATGTATTTTTACATCATTTAGATATGTGTAAAACTGTTCTCTTATGCTGTCTTTTTGTTCTTTTGTATAATAATTAAAAAAAATGAGTTCTTATATTATTATTGGAAGGATGATCAAATTCTCTTCTTAATCTTTCTTTGTCGATTTCATATTTTTTAGTGATCATATTTATTTGATTTATATATCTCATGTCACTCTCTGTAGGTGATGGTGACCTTACTAGTTCTTGTTCACAAGTCTGAAAGCTATTTTGATCTGTATAAATTGGTCTAGGTATTGTTCTGTTAAAATCAACTCCTGTTAAATTTAATCCTGTTAAAATAGAGTTTGACTGGCTCCTACTTAGTCTACGACTACTTGCTGTTCTTCTAGAGTTTATATTGGCAGTTTCTGAGGGTTGAAAATCAGTTATATTTATACTTCTTCTATGTGGTTCAAATATTAATCTGATATTTCCATTGTCATTTTCTTCTGCTCTTGCAGGTTGAGTTCTTGGTACTATGGCCTGTGATTCATTAATTCCAGATAAAATCCATTCATCTGGAAAGGATACTTGATCCCATTTTAATAATTTTGGCGTCTGAATCATCGCATGTTCCGTGTTGGCTTCTATCAAAAGTGACTCATCTTTTGGAGAATGTCTTAGTGCTTTTGGATTTATATTTGTTGACATTACTTTGTAATAAACTCTGTATATTATTGCTATTCCTTTTGATCCTTCGAGCATATTATCTAGAACGTCTAAATTGAGGGTTAAAGCTTTTAGTATATTTGGGTCTGTTAATGAGACTGTGAAATTTGGATAACAGTTTAAGTAAACCGGTCCTCTAGTTAGATTTGTCTGAAATATTGCTAATAAAGAGTCATCAAATCTTTTAAATCTTGCATCTCTTAAGCACAAGGATTGGTGAATCCATACCAAGTCTGTAAAGTGGTTTAGCTGCTATCTTTATTAATCCAATATGCATGAATCTGTATTTCTTTCTGAATTTTTCAATCTGTCTTTTTTCCACTATCTGAATCATTTTTTGTGCAAAACTTATTGGGATTGTTCTTTCTGTAGTTTCTATTACATAATCATGGAATAATCTAAAAGATCCAATTTCGTATATATTCTTAATACTTTCTTTTGGAATAGTCCAATTTTTAAGATGTTGTTATATTTCCGCTATATGCAATTCTTGTCTGTTATAATCCTCTAGGTCATCATCTATTTCCTGTTGATTATTATAACTAGAGTTTCCGAAGATGTTTCCAAATCTTTCCATGATATCAAAGATTAATAACTATCTTTCTTTTGGAGACAAAGGTAAAATTATTTATTATCTTCCTTTTCTCTTACTACAGTAGTTTTTAGGTAAATTCGTCGGGACCACCTACCTCACTGGGCTTTACGGCTAAACCAACGGATTTAACGGCTGACCAACACCGAACTTTACCTAAAATCTGCTGTGGTGAGAGTTGGGAAGAGTCAAAACCTCCTTACCCTTACCCCCTCCGGAAAGAGAGCTACTTGGCTCCGCTACCATTTCTAAACCAGATCGTCTTCGAAGATAAGTTCCATCATTTTGGCGTATGTATAGGTCAGGATTCATTCCTTCTAGACTAAGAAGTTGATGAGCAGTATAGCTCTGTCCAGGTATATTAGAATCTGGTTTTAGGTATGAAGAAGATGATGAGCTTGGAGAAGTATGATTTGTATTAGGTCGTGAAGGATAAGGCCTTGAGGATTGAGAAGATGAAGGTCTAGAGATAGTAGGTCTAAAGCTGGGTGGTTGATTAAAAGATGGTCTAATTGCAGCTCCACGTGCTCTTGGTCTAAAGATGTATTGGTGATAATTAGTTCTATATACTAGAGTATGACTGGATGAAGGTGTATTTTGATTTCTATTTATGGTTTTAAAAACTTTATCTATAGTTTTGTTTGTTGCTACAACCATATTTCTTAAAAGGAGTTGCCCCTGTGGACGCCCGAGTTGCTATCCGGTAAGCATGCAGTGCGAAAGGAAGCGTGTTATGCCAGTCTTTGTGAGTGACTACCATTTTGGATGATTTTCTTCAAGCTTTTGTTTGACAGGTTTAAACTCAGGTTTCAATGGGATACGATGCTTGACTATTCCAGGATCAAAACCTGACATATCGGCGTATGACCATGCGAATACGTCCGAGTAGTTTTTGAGGAGAGAGATCGACCTTTCTCTCTGAGTCGTGTCCAGGGTGGTTCCGATCTTAACCAGCTTCTGATTCTCATTGCTTGCCCCCAAGTTTTCTTCGTCCAATTCCTCCTGATGAAGGGTTATTTCCTTTTCTGAACTTTCCAGTAAACGGGCCAATTCGCAGGGAATTTCGACCTTATCTTCGGTGGTGACGACAATTCCTTCGCCAGTAAAGATATAGGTTTTATCAAGACAATCCGAACTAACACTCATCCTGAAATTAAAAGTGCGGAAAAAAGAGATGCGTAAAACGAAAATTTGCATATATATTGATTTTTAACAAAAGGGAACATGAGCCCCTACAAAATGTTTTCGTAAGAAAATGAGCAAAAACATATATATATATATATATATTTTCAAAAGGAGAAATTACGGAGAGACATCCGGAAGCATGGTGATGGTCCAGTTGCGCACAGACTCCCCTGACTTCTTTACGAAAATGACTGAACCAGGCGACGATTCTTCTTCACCTAGAGTGCAAATACGGAGGTCTGATACCCTGATTGGATTTTCATTGATGGTTTCAGCGGCGAAGGGGAACGTGGTTCGGATATGGGGGATTGGCATTTTGCCCTCTGGCGCAGAACGTCCAAATAGCTTAGCCAGCTGCTTTTCTTTCTTTTCTTGGGCAATCCTGGCGAAATCGGCCTTGCTGGGTTGGTGCCCAAAGCGGTCTCCGAAGCTCTTCGTAGGTGCCCAGCCTTTTGATCCTTGTAACTCGGCCCCGAGCCGTTTTCCCAATTGGAAGCTTCCCTCTAGTATTGACTTAGTGGTTGTTTCGGCTATCTCAGATTTTGAGGCTTCGCAAACGGGGGATCCTTCCTCAATCCAATCCGCGTTGACCATTTCGAAGGCTTGGAAAGAACTCTCCAAGGTTTCGACAGTTTCGATGTAAGGCACGGATACATGCTTGGCCAAGATCAAGTCTTCCTCTGCCTTTATTGTGATGAGGGCATTGTCCTTGACGTATTTGAGGCACTGATGCAGAGAAGAGGGGACGGCTCCCGCTGAATGGATCCAAGGGCGTCCTAGAAGCATGTTGTAAGCGGGTTGGATTTCCATGATCTGGAACGTCAAGGTGAAAGTGTGAGGCCCGATGACCATATCCAACTCAAAGTTCCCGATGATCTCTCGAGTGGTTCCATCGAAACCCTAGCCATCATTTCGCTAGGTTTCATGTGAGAGAAATTGACCGGCAGTTGTTCGAGGACATGCCTAGGCATGACATTAAGTGCGGACCCATTGTCGATTAGGGCTTTTGCTATGACATGTCCCTTGCATTCTACCGTGATGTATAGGGCCTTGTTGTGATCTCTTCCTGAGGGGTCGATCTCTCCTTCAGAGAAGGAAATGCTGCTTAGGGCTTGAATCCTTCCGACAAGGTTTTCCACCCCTTCCGTGGTGATATCCTTAGTCACGAAGGCTTGCTTCAGGACCTTTAAGAGAGCTTGGCGATGAGGCTCTGAATTAAGGATCAACTCCATGATGGAAATGCGAGCCAGGGTTTTCTTTAGCTGTTCGATGATGCTGAACTCGCTCTGTTTCATGATCTTGAGGAACTCGGTTGTCTCGTCCTCGGTTACAGGTTTGCTCAAACCTTGCGTCTCCTCTATCGTCTCTTCGCGGATCACAGGGTTTTTCCCTTTGGCTTGTCATTGCTTCTCTACTTCCTCCGAGATGTAACATCTTCCGGTGCGGGTCATGCCCCCGATATGAGAGGCTTCGCCGATAGTGAGTGTTGTTGGTGTGACTGCAGGAGGGGTGGTGACTACCGTGTATTCGTAGTTGAATGGGACCGCGTGTAAGTCTGGGCTAGGAGTATTCACAGCTAATGTGAATACTACTTTGCGTGGGGTCGTGGTTGCATCCCCTATTTGGGCCACATATTTGAAGGAATACGGTGCTGGAGGATTGTCCTCGATGGCGTTGATTGTTCCTCGGGTTTTCCCTTTGGTCTGGATGATCCCGAATGCCGTGAGTTGCTTGACTTTCTGCCAAAAAAGTCCACAATCCTGGATTTCGTGCTTGCTTTTCCCTTGGCAGAATAGGCATTGGGCCTGATTATTCCCCGAGAATGGCAGATATGCGTTGTTAGCTAATGCGAAGAACAGTTCTTCGGTGGGTGTTACCTTCATTGAAGGATAAGTTACGTTGATTCCAACGGAAGCAATGTCGCTCATCCCAGGATTATGGTGCGGTAGAGGACTGGTTGTCATATCAGGACCTTTTGCCAAACCTCAGGACGAGATTCGTCCTTGTTGGGTTAGGTGCTCGACCTTCTCTCTAAAGGCATAACAGTCTTCCAGGTAGTGTCCTCGAGTTCTGGCGTGATATTCGTAGCTAACCTTTGGATCATACCAGCCAGGGTAAGGAGTTGATTGAGGCGAGAGTGGGGATGGTGTAATCTCCCCGTCTGCTAGGAGGCTTGCGTAGATTTCCTTTAAAGGAAACAGAGAAAGTGACCACATCGGTGAAGGGTATGACTCGGAGTCTGAGGATTCCCAAGAAGATAGCAATGACCGTCACTTCCCTTGCAGTACATGCAGTGACCTGGATTGCTCTCCGAGTATGGCATATATCCTCCTCAAGCTAAGGCCTGGAAAAGTTGTTCTTGTGGCCAGCTTGATGCTGAAGAGAGAAGGTCGTTGCTTTCTCCTGTCGAGATGGCATTCACCCCTCCCTTTCCTTGGGAATGATTGGGGAGAGGGTTGGTGGATGTGTTGGGTCCTTTTGCTAACCCTTCGAAAGATACCCATCCACTTTTGATCAAGTGATGGACTTTTGCTTTGAATACGAAGCAATTTTCCAGAGTGTGACCTGGGGCTCCGGCGTGATATTCACATCTTGCGTTGGGATCATACCATTTCGGGTAAGGAGGCAATTGAGGCTGAGCTGGCACTGGTATGATCTGTCTGGCTGCCAAGAGATGTTTGTAGATTTCTCCCGCAGTGATGCGAATCCACGCATCCAACTACCGTTACCACCAGCTGGTCCCATGACTCGAGCCAGAGCTAGAAAGCTTCAAGACCGTTTGTCATCTCTCATTCACAAGGAGCTGGAATGTGAGAGGACAAGTGAGGAAGCTGCACTTAGAGAGAAGACACCAAGAGTTGTGAATCTCCTTACATTCACAATGCCCGAAGATGATTCTGCCAGAAACGGCACTTGACCGTTTGTCACCAAAACGGCTCTTATCCGATTCATTCAAAACGGCTCTTGTCCGTTTCGCTTAAATCGGCACCTGACCGTTTCACTCAGCCATTGCCGTTTCATTCATCTGTCTCGCGTGCCGATTGCTCAAAACGGCTCCTGCCCGTTTCGCGTGTCCAGAAGCGCGCGTTGACTGAAGTTTAAGTTGTTGACTTTAATTATTTTAGCTTAATTAGTTAATTAGACAGTTTTAATTAGTTAAGTTATCTTCCTATTTTAGAAGTCCTACTTCTATTCCTATTTGGTTCACTATTAGGGTTTGTTTGTAACCTATATAAGGAACCACTTGGCTACTTTATTAAGTTGGCTGTTATTTGATAAATTGAGATATTCTCTTCAATCTCCACCCCTTGTTCAAGTTGGTTGAACCTTGTTCTTCTTGAGTCCGCAATACTTGAGTCGTATACAAGTAAATCTTGGAATTGCATCCTACTTGTTGTTTATCTTCTTGTTCGGACTTTGGTTGGCTGTTGCTTAGCGTTCAGCAGGTCTTAGTTGTGCAAGTTTATCATTCACAAGGACCCTCTCTTGTTCGGATTTTGGTTGGCTGTTGCTTAGCGTTCAGCAGGTCTTAATTGTGCAAGTGAGTTCTATCTATTCTATCTATTCCGCAGGAAATCCATCTTTGAACAAAGATCAAAATTGGTGCTACGCATCCTAAGGAACCAGGATCGTACCAGTTGGTAGCGGAGCTTAAGGCGTTCAAAGATTGGTAAGTATCTTAATTGTTTTCAAGTTTTCATCGTTGAAATCGGTATTTCTTTCTACTCCATTCAAAACCGATTTCTTTGCTGTGCTTGGTTAGTTACTTGAATACAATTGGTTGTGTTTCGGTCCAGTTTGTTGTGTTGAAATTCGCTAAATTACTTGCGTTTTCTACCCACACGAAGGTCACGAAATACAAGAGAAAATTCTGTTCAGTATCAGTTGTCGAATTTGTATTCATATATATAGCAAATGAAGTCAGATTTTAGTAATTGTGGTTTCGTTGGAAAGCTGAATCTGTTGGGCTTCCGAATCAAAAAGAATCGGTCGATTCGGAGTTCAGAGTAAAAAGTTCTGATCAAAACACTGAATTGTGTTTTGCTGTCAAAAAATAAAAAAAAATAAAAAAAAATAAAAAAACAACAACAACAGGGAAATTTCCCAAAGAAAAGAAAGGGATTCGATCCAGCAATTACAAAAATATATAGAAGTCCTTGCTCCATAAAAATCAGATATATCAGTTGGTAGACAATTGAACTTGAAGGCAATTGTGTCTTGAAATCCGAATTGGAATTGAATTTTATTTGAGTCCTTTCGAGTCAAATAGAGCTTTTCTTTGATTCCTTAATATTGTCTTCTATTCCACTTGTTATTTGTTTAATTGATTGAACTGGCAATTATTCGAATAACAAGTATCACTGTTTGTTTTGAAGCTAGTTGTCTTTGAGAGTCTTCTTGGAAGCTTTTCTTTGGATTCTTGAGTCTCACTAACGCTTGGACATTGCAGGAATTTTGAGAGAATTTTGTGAGATTATTAGAGTGATTAAACACGAGAGTAAACACGTGAGGGAGTGCTAGGTTAGTGCAATTTTACGTTTTCTTTGGTGTGTGAATTTCAGGAAAAGTAAAAGATGTCTCAAGAGGGAGTACAACAACCCGATCTGTCGGCTATGCTAGACAACATAACGGAACAGCTCTGAACATTGAATGAATGGCAAGTAACTGCCAATGAGCGGCAGCTAACTGCCGATGCGAGAATGGCTAGGGTGGAAGCGCTAGCTACCATAAATCCAGTTCCTATAGCAGCGAATAACCAACGTGATGGCCATTTGACTGATCTGTCCGAAGAAGATGACAACGCCCGTCGACCACGTGATGTGAATCGTCGGCGTAATCTTGCTTTGGTCCCTCCTAGGCGACTTGCCCGACGTGGTCCACAATTACCACATTCTGATTTGGAAGAAGAACCTGACGGGGGAGAAGGCTGGATAAATGCAAGGGATGGACAGAGGAGAGAGAGACGAGATCGTCGTGATGATAGGGGAGAACGGGAAGGTGACCGTTTGGATGCTAATCTCAGCAGCATCAAGATGAAAATACCGCCGTTCGAGGGTACTGACGATCCTGATGCATTCTTGACATGGGAACGAAAGGTCGATGCCATCTTCGTATGTCACAATTATTCGGAGAGTAAAAAGGTTCAGCTCGCAGCAGTCGAATTCGGTGGGTATGCTAGTCATTGGTGGGAGCAGTTCAATCTGAAAAGGGCAGCTGTCTTAGCTGGTCCAATTGCTAATTGGGAAGAGATGAAGCAGGCGATGAGGCAACGGTTTGTTCCTGCCCATTTTCACCGAGAGCTTCATCAACGGCTTCAAACCTTGAAGCAAGGCAGTAAGGGGGTTGGGTCTTATTTTAATGAGATGGAAATCGCCCTGGCTCAAGCACGGATTACTGAGGCACCTGAAGTGACAATGGCTCGATTTAGTGCTGGGTTGAATCAAGATATTGCCGATGCATTGGAGCTGACTCAATATAACACTCTTGAGGAGATGCTTCATATGGCTCAAAAGATTGAGAAACATAGGAAAGCTAGGAGTTCCTATAAGTCTACTGGGTCGACACCTTGGAAGAAGACGTCTTGGAATAAGGATGGCAAAACGGCCCCTGCCGTTTTGAAGGGATCTGCCAGTGCTGTTATTCCTTCTAAAACGGCAACTACCAAACCTTATACTCCACCAGTGGATCGGCCAGCTACTAAGGAGATTGTTTGTTTTAAGTGTAACGGCCGAGGGCATAAGAAATCAGAATGCCCTAACAAAAGAGTCTTCATCATCAGGCCGAATGGAGAGGAGGAATCGGATAATGAGCGGGAGGAATCGGAATCGGAAAATGCCGATGCCGATTCAGATGTTGACCGACAGGAAGGAGAGCAGGTGAACTTGCTTGTTGTGCGTCGGAACCTCAACGTACAAACCACAGAAGAAGTTTGTGATGAGGAGCAACGGACCAATCTGTTTCATACCCGAAGCGTGATAGACAAGAAAGGTTGTTCCATTATCATTGATAACGGTAGTTGCACCAACTGTGCGAGTTGGTTGATGGTTGATAAACTGGGTTTACCAACGGTAAGGCATCCGAAACCATATCTTCTACATTGGATGACGGATGACAACGATATTAAGGTAACCAAACAGGTACTTGCAAAGTTCAGAATCGGCAAGTACTATGATGAAGTTCTCTGTGATGTTGTGCCGATGCAAGCGAGCCATATCATCCTTGGGCGACCGTGGCAGTTTGACCGAGCGGCAAATCATGAGGGAAGGAGAAATCTTTACAAGATAGAAAAGGATGGTCAAAAATTCACCTTGGCACCGTTAACACAAGCTGAAGTGTTTAAGGATCAGCAATGGCTTGCTAAGTCACATGCTGAATATGAAGTAGCAACACAGCTTGAGAGAGAAAAAGAAGGTTTGAGTGTGAAAAACATTGAGAGCCAAACTGAGCGTGTGAGCTTTCAACATTCGCATGAAAAGAGTAAGCATGCAGAGGGTGAGTGTGAGCGAGAAAAACATTCGCATGAAAACAGCAAGCATGCAGAGGGAGAGAGTAAACATTCGCACGAAAATAGTAAGCGTGCTGAGAGTGGCATTGAGAGAAAATGAGAGGCAAATAAAAAGAAATTGAGTGTATATGCCAAAGGGAGTGAAGTGAGGAAAGCACTGATTTCTTACAAACACGGTTTTGGCGAAAGCCGTCCCTTCCTTCTAATCCGTTTTCGCTCTTACTGTTTGCTATCTGATGAAACGGATCGTGAACATGCCGTTCCGATTGGACTTTCTTCTCTCTTGCAGGAATTTGCCGATGTTCTACCCGAATAGATGCCGCCTGGCCTACCTCCGTTTCGAGGCATAGAACATCAGATTGACTTTGTCCCTGGATCGGCAATTCCACATCGGCCAGCTTACCGATCCAATCCAGAGGAGACAAAGGAACTGCAACGGCAAGTGGACGATTTGCTTGCGCGTGGGTACGTTCGGGAGAGCCTGTCTCCATGTGCCGTTCCTGTCATTCTAGTACCAAAGAAAGACGGCACTTGGAGAATGTGCGTTGATTGCCGAGCAGTCAACAAAATCACTGTAAAGTATCGCCACCCTATTCCTCGATTAGATGACATGTTAGATGAATTAAGTGGTAGTCAAATTTTTTCTAAAATTGATTTAATGAGTGGTTACCACCAAATTCGCATGAAAGAAGGGGATGAATGGAAAACTGCGTTCAAAACTAAGTATGGTTTGTATGAGTGGATGGTTATGCCGTTTGGTTTAACTAATGCCCCTAGCACCTTTATGAGGTTGATGAACCATGTACTTCGGCACTTAATTGGCAGATTTGTTATCGTTTATTTTGATGACATTTTAGTCTATAGCAAATCTTTTGATGAGCATGTTTTACATCTTAGGGAGGTTTTTCTAACACTTCATGAACAGGTATTATATGCTAAACCTAGTAAGTGTTCATTCGCAATGGAACAAGTTGGTTTTCTTGGTTTTATTGTGAGTGCAGATGGCGTTAAAGTGGATGAAGAGAAAATCCGCGCGATTCAGGAGTGGCCGACGCCGAAGTCCGTTAGTGATGTGCGATCATTCCATGGCTTGGCGAGCTTCTATCGGCGATTTGTCAAAGACTTTAGCACCATCGCTGTTCCTCTGAATGAATTAACCAAGAAGAATGTTATTTTCAGGTGGGATCAGCAACAAGAAGAGGCGTTTGCTACCCTCAAGGATCGGCTCTGTGCCGCTCCCGTCCTAGCACTGCCCGACTTCAGCAAGGCGTTTGAGATAGAGTGTGACGCCAGCGGGTTAGGAATCGGCGCCGTTCTGATGCAAGAGAAATGACCGATTGCCTTTTTCAGTGAAAAGCTCAAGGATGCTCACCTCCGATATCCTACCTATGACAAGGAGTTCTATGCTCTTGTCAGAGCGTTGGAAACATGGCAACACTACTTGATGCCGAGAGAGTTTATCATCCACACAGACCATTTGAGCTTGAAATACCTAAAGGGTCAAGGGAAGCTGAATCGGCGACATGCCGTTTGGATGGAATTCATTGAAGCCTTCCCTTACCACATTCAGTACAAGCAAGGTAAAGAGAATGTTGTTGCCGATGCACTATCTCGAAGGTACGTGCTCATTACTTCTCTAAATGCCAAATTACTTGGATTTTCGCATATTATAGAACTCTATGCTGCCGATTCTGATTTTGGTGATATTTATATGCATGGCGTTTCTATTTCTGGTTCTAAATTCTTTAAACAAGAGGGATATTTATTTAAAGGTAAACACTTGTGTATTCCTCATTGTTCTCTTCGTGAATTACTGGTGCATGAAGCCCATAGTGGTGGTTTAATGGGTCACTTTGGCGTGACTAAAACTTTGGATGTATTGCATGATCATTTTTACTGGCCTCACATGAAGCGTGATGTTGAGCGCATTATTGCTAGATGTTTAATATGTCGTAGAGCCAAGTCTAAATCGGCTGGTCATGGAGAATACATGCCGTTACCTGTTCCTTCTCACCCTTGGACCGATTTATCTATGGATTTTGTGGTAGGATTGCCTAGGTCTAAGAACGGAAAGGATAGTATTTTTGTTGTAGTGGACAGATTTTCAAAAATGTCCCATTTTATTGCATGTTCGACTACTTCTGATGCTACTCAGATTGCTGATTTGTTCTTTCGTGAAGTAGTTCTTTTGCATGGTATCCCTTTGACGATTGTGAGTGATAGAGATACTAAGTTTCTTAGTCATTTTTGGCGTGTCTTATGGAAGAAGCTTGGTACTAAGTTATTGTATTCTACTTCTTATCACCCACAAACGGATGGTCAAACAGAGGTGGTAAATCGGACTCTTGGCTCCCTTTTACGCACCCTAGTTCGTAAGCATGTTTCTACTTGGGTTGATCATTTACCGTTTATTGAATTTGCTTACAACCGTGCTGTTCATTCTACTACTCATTACTCGCCGTTTGAACTAGTGTATGGATTTAATCCTAGAACTGTTTTGGATTTAACTCCTTTACCTTTGAGTGATGTTGTAAGTTTAGATGGTGCCCAGAAGGCTGATTTTGTCAAGCAATTGCATGCTAAGGCAAAGCAGAACATTGAGCGCATGAATGAGAAGCTGATGCTGAAACGGAACGATGGCCGACGGCTAGTGACGTTCCAGGTTGGCGATTGGGTTTGGTTGCATATGCGCAAGGAGCGCTTTCCTGCCCAACGCCGCGGCAAGCTATCTCCTAGAGGCGATGGACCGTTCCAGATTGTCGAGAAAATCAGCAACAATGCCTATAAACTGGCGTTGCCGAGTGAGTATGGTGCCGTTAGCTCTACCTTTAATGTTTCTGACTTAGAATTGTTTGATGCAGATGACGAGTATGGACTTTCAGCTGATGACGATTCGGATTCGAGGGCGAATCCTTCCGAAGGGGGAGGGAATGATGCGAATCCACGCATCCAACTACCGTTACCACCAGCTGGTCCCATGACTCGAGCCAGAGCTAGAAAGCTTCAAGACCGTTTGTCATCTCTCATTCACAAGGAGCTGGAATGTGAGAGGACAAGAGAGGAAGCTGCACTTAGAGAGAAGACACCAAGAGTTGTGAATCTCCTTACATTCACAATGCCCGAAGATGATTCTGCCAGAAACGGCACTTGACCGTTTGTCACCAAAACGACTCTTATCCGATTCATTCAAAACGGCTCTTGTCCGTTTCGCTTAAATCGGCACCTGACCGTTTCACTCAGCCATTGCCGTTTCATTCATCTGTCTCGCGTGCCGATTGCTCAAAACGGCTCCTGCCCGTTTCGCGTGTCCAGAAGCGCGCGTTGACTGAAGTTTAAGTTGTTGACTTTAATTATTTTAGCTTAATTAGTTAATTAGACAGTTTTAATTAGTTAAGTTATCTTCCTATTTTAGAAGTCCTACTTCTATTCCTATTTGGTTCACTATTAGGGTTTGTTTGTAACCTATATAAGGAACCACTTGGCTACTTTATTAAGTTGGCTGTTATTTGATAAATTGAGATATTCTCTTCAATCTCCGCCCCTTGTTCAAGTTGGTTGAACCTTGTTCTTCTTGAGTCCGCAATACTTGAGTCGTATACAAGTAAATCTTGGAATTGCATCCTACTTGTTGTTTATCTTCTTGTTCGGACTTTGGTTGGTTGTTGCTTAGCGTTCAGCAGGTCTTAGTTGTGCAAGTTTATCATTCACAAGGACCCTCTCTTGTTCGGATTTTGGTTGGCTGTTGCTTAGCGTTCAGCAGGTCTTAATTGTGCAAGTGAGTTCTATCTATTCTATCTATTCCGCAGGAAATCCATCTTTGAACAAAGATCAAAATTGGTGCTACGCATCCTAAGGAACCAGGATCGTATCACGTAGGAAGAGGGAGAGGAGGTGAAGGCTCTCGGTTCCACCGATTGTTTGTCGTGTTTTGGTTATTTGGGTCTTTTGGTGGGTTATATGGCTTGGGTTGCATGGGTTGTGATGTTTGTACTGGAGGCGGTGAGAAATGTGTAGGATTTTGAGGCGCGATATTAGCAACGGGTGGCGAAGTGAAAGGAAAGAAAGTGGGTTGATATAGTGATGGCGAAGGGTAGGGTGGTGGCGATGAATAAGGCGGAGGTGGTGGAAATGGTTGCCCGTGATGAGCTTGGGGAGCCACAAATCCAACATCCTTTTTTACGACGGCCGCTTTCTTTGGCGCAGACTCTGGTGCCGGAGGTGTGATTCGTCCGGACTTAATCCCCTGCTCAACTCTCTCGGCAATTAGGACCATGTCGGAGAAGCTGTTTGAAGGATTCGAGATCAGGTAGGTGTAGTAGGGAGCTTTGAAGGTGTGCAAGAAAATCGACAAGAGTTCCTTGTCGCTTAAAGGTGGAGAGATCCTAGAAGCCAACTCTCTCCATCTCTGAGCATAGGTCTTCACGGACTCGCCAACTTTCTTTTCCAGATTTTGCAGGTCAGTGCGGTCGGGTGCTACCTCCATGTTGAATTTATATTATCTGTAGAAAGCATCGGACAGGTCTCTCTATGTTCTAATCCTGGCTCTGTCCAGACCCATATACCAAGTTAGGGCGTGCTTGGTCAAGCTTTCTCGGAATAGATGAATCAACAATGGCTCGTTGTGGATCATCTTTGCCATCTTATTGCAGTATGCTCTAAGGTGGGTCTTTGGGCACTCTACCCCAGTATACTTTTCGAAGTCAGGGATCTTGTACTTTGGGGGTATGACGATCCCGGGGACCATACACATATCGACGGGACCAGTAGGATCAAATGGATCGCCCCCTTCGATTGCTCTGAGCCTTTCCTCGAGAAGATTCAGTCTGTCACTTTTTGGTTTCTCGGCCATGATAGGGTTAGGACCCAAGGGTAGTAGAGGTTCCGACGCAAACTGAGGTTGTACTGGGTTGAAAATAGGAGGCTGAATTCCCACAGGTCCGGGAACTGTGCTTGGAAGGAGGGGAGGGAGATACGAGGTCTCCAGATGGGCCTGACTATTGCCGGAGTCCACAACAGGGTTGGTCGAAAGGCGCTGAAGTGACGTGGCGATTTCTTCACCCGCACTAACCATAGGTTTTGCTGTGGTGGGTACAATGAAGGGACTCACCCATTTCCATTGGCCCTCGGGGCCAGAAAGTGGCGGGAGTACTGAAGGTCCTGCGACGATGAACGAAGAGGGAAGTCCTACTTTTTGAGCGGGATCAAAACCCAGTGGGAATTTGGTGGTAGCTACATCTCTTTATTTTTCGGCCCTGACGGCCCTTTCTGCAGTAATCCTAACTTGTTCCCTCTAGTTCTGCGATTTTGGTTGTTAACGCTTCATCGGTCTTAGCCTGTTCAGTCATTTTTCATTTTTGAAGTCTAGTTAGGGGGAGCCCGTGCGAAGTAGCTTGCTTTCGAGGAGCTATCGTGAACCTGAAAAAAAGAGAGGGAAAAATACAGAAAAGAGTAAGTACAAGTGAGGATATGCAGGTGATGTACAATCCCGAGGCCTCCACATTGCTCATTCGTTTTTCCGGTTTCACTTTCACTTGATATTTTCAGGGCGGTCGGAGAGGCGAGATATCCCAGCTATTGGCAAGATACGAAGGAAGCCTCTATTCATTCCAATGTCGTGAAGCAATCGGAGATGCTATCCGCGAAACCCAAATTAGCAGGGGCAACCAATGCCGCCATGCTAGGAAGATCTCTTTTACACTATGCTTTCAACGATGCAGGGCCTGATGCCTGGTGAACCCAACCAAGGGGAGGGACGACGATCTATGCTATGAACTTGGAGTTTTTAGATAAGCTAAGAGGACATGGCCATGAGTGAGCAATACTCGGATTTTTTCGACCGTTTGGTATGATTTTTTCGGTTTTTTGGTGAAACGACTATGTTTATCTCTTTCCTTTTGCGATGGTCTTTTGAGTTGCTTTGGATGGATAATTGATATGAAAAAGTTGAGGCGATTTAATAAATATCCGAAAGAGTACGACTTCATTAAAAAGTGTTTACAAAATATGGTAAACTTGCCAACTACCTAAATTCATAAAAAATGGCTAAGATAGATGAAATCAGGGGTCCTAGTTAAAAAAAAAAGGTTGCCGATATTCGAGCCTTCCTATGAAGGTATCAATCCTGGACGTCAGAGTTCTACTGCCAAAGGTACTCCATCGAAGCCAACTCCCCTTTCTGCATCTCTAACTCAGCTTCTAACGCGGTAATTCGGCTTTGCAGTGCCTGGCTTTTCCTATCTCCCAAGTCTGCGCGAGTAGTCAAAACCCTTATCGTCGAATCCTTGTCTTCAATTATGGCACTGGATGCTTCTTTCTTGCGGATTTCGCTGTTCAGACGTTCCTCGAAGTCCCGGAGGGCCACTTTCTGTTTTACTGCTCATATGCGAAGAATGTCCTTACTATGCCTTTTTAACTCATTCATCTGGACTTCTAAGCCACATTGACGGGCTTTGGTCATATCCCTTTCCTCTATCATCAAATCTCGTTCTTCTTGTGCTGCTCGCATCTATTCTACCACTTGAGCGTAAGCCATGACATTCATTCCTTCGCTCACTTGAGATTCCCCTTCTTCTTCCATCGGTTTTTGATTTTCTGGGCGAGGTAAGACATTGCCATTAACTCGTCTCGACCTCCATTGTGGATATTCTAGTATTGTGGTTGCAGGGATGCCGTGTCCTTTGAGACAAAAAGGGTGGGCCCAGTCTTGGGCGTACAACTGAATGTTCTGATTTTCTCCGGTGTGTGGCAGGTCTGACCTTTTCATGCCGAATGTCACGGGAATTATTTGCGTGATGCAAAACTGTCTGAGGACGAGGGCGGGGCAATAGTGAGCGCATCCCCATGCTCCGATCAAAGGAACCCAAGGTAAGGGTCCGCAGCAGACGATGGGATCGGAGGTCTGCAGCCATTTGGCGTGCCAACTGAAGTCTTCTTCTGAGAGGTTTATGAATCGGTCGATCCAGATATCTTTATTCTCCATCTCCCATTTATCCGTGGTCATTGCGTTGATAACTCTGAGTAGAGGGCATGATCTTATGTAGCTTGCGAAGAAAATGGTCTGATCAGGAACCTGTTTGAAGTGGCTGACCAACCATACTGTCAACAACTGGGTGCAACAGGTAAGTCTCCCTTTCCTTTTTCTTCGACAAGAGTCCAAGGAGCGAAAGGTCTCGGCCAAAATGGTTGTTGAAGGATTGATGGCATTTGTTTCCATCTCATAAAAGAGGTTGGCTGCTGCAAAGTCGATGGCGTTCCTCATTTTCGGAAAGAGGACAAATCCTACAATGGCAAAAGCCAGAATCCTTAAGCATTTTTTTCCGTTGGACAACTGAAAGCGTGCCTCAATATCTGACCAACACCAGAAGTAGTCACCCTCTCTGACGCGAGTAGCGATTCCTAACAACTTATCGAGCCTTATTTTGACACTCGAAGAGTCGAGTCAAACATTCTGGTATATGGCCGATATAAGAGAGGTGAAGCACATCAGAGCTGAGTACTCCTCGAGCGTGGGAGTCAAGTCTACTCCTTTATCAAAAGAGAAGCAACGATAATAGGGATCCCAGAACTTTAGGGCTGCCCGGATGCAACCCCAATCAGTTTTCACGTCCACTAGGGTCAGTAGCTTTCCATAACTACCCTCAAGTTGTGTCTCCTCATCTTCAGTCAGCTCATTTCTTAACATCCGAATCCTAGTTAAGTCGAAGTCCACGACTTCTACTTTGATCTTAGTGGTGATGTCAGGAGCGAATCCCTGTTCTAACAGATCTCCTCGGGCGGCCTGATCGTCGAAGCTTCGTCCCCCGAAAATATCAAATGAAATTAACGTAGGTGTTGTCATAGCGAATGAGCAAATGGATCCTGTTGGGACGAAAGTAACATTTTAAGTGCTAAGTAAACTGTGCGTGTGAGAAATCTGCAATTCGTATAACAGAAAAATCATGTCAATATGCCAATAAGACAAATAGAGCCACGACAAACAGGTATAATCATGATGCATGTGCTGGGGCTCTGATTCCGACATTTCTAACTGGCTTGAATGGTTCCCGGATGATACCATGAAAATGTCCCTTAAATGTCGTCCAGTGTCCCGATTCCTTGCGAAATTGTGTAACCTTTCGACTGGCTTTAGGGGTTCATCCGAGTTGGGGTTGGTGAACACTACCCAGGACATGTGTCCTAGGGCGTCACTACTACCCTCCTAATTTGGTAATTGTCCCCTGGGTGTAGGGCGCTATGAAATGCATATGACAATTGATAAAGCAAATAAATGAACAGACCAGCAATTGATCAAAGCAAATAAATAAATAAACAAATAAACACCTCTCTAAAACATAAAACCGGCTCCGACCCTAAAAGTCCCCAGTGGAGTTGCCAAACTGTCGCGCCCCCGAAAATTTAAAAATTCACGAGTGTGCAACGAACTTGAGACCTTACGATGCTCGGCGTAAAGAGACGCCTCGCAACATGCAATGAAGTCGCCGCCCTAATTTTGTCGCTTGGTTTAGGGAACCTCAATCGTCATGGCATAATAAATAAATAAAAAACTAAAGGCACAAAAAAAGGGTCTGGACCCTAGACAAAGGTTCGGGGTCGTATTATGGTCTCGGGAAGGTGTTAGGCACCCGAGTAACATCTGAAAACGGTTACCGGTTGATGAGAGGTGTTAAAAAGGTGTTTGATAAAATGCGTTTTGAAAAAGGGGGCCCTCAGAGGAATCGTCACTTTAGTCTTTTCCACAATCGGGACCGTTCAGGAATAATTAAAAAAATCTTTCGGACGGGGTTACCGTTTATCAAGACCGATTGATTATTCCTGACCGTAACATGATAGGACTGAATTTTCCGTAAGACTGAATGAGCGCCCTCTTATTTCATCATCGGGCCATGCATGATTAAATTAATTACTACGTGATTCTATCATGGATAGCTTAACAGAGTACAGATTAAATGAGAGTTTTTGAAATGATAAACTGATGTGGGATCGAAAGTCCCCATGTACATGCAGTCAATACAAGCGAGAATTTAAAATCATATGAACATGGCATTTTAAGCAAATCTTTAAACACGTTGTTCATGTGAGTTGATTTTAGTTCTAGCAATTCTATATATCATGCGTACGATTGATGAAAAGCGTTGAATAAATAAAAAGGAACGAAAGGCGTACTTTCGAGCGAAGCTTGGAATTAAAACCTACAAAAAGAGAGTGTTAGTGATAGCTTAAATAAATAAGCACTTTTATGAGTGCAAAAATTTAAATAATGACAGTTGATTGCATGCGAGAAATGATGGATTTAACGCATACGAGAATTAAATGCTGGTTTTGATAAGTGCAGGAATTTAAAGGATGACAGTTGATTGCATGCGAGAAATGATGGATTTGACGCATACGAAATTTAAATGTTGAGTTGATTGCATGCGAGAAATGATTGATTTAACACATACGAAAATTAAATGCTGAGTTGATAATTTGCAGAAATTTTAATGATTGATACTGCAGAAAATTAAAGCAATTGATATTGCAGAAAATTAAAGCAGTTGATATTGCAGAAAATTAAAGCAGTTGATAGTGCAGAAAATAAAACAGTTGATATTGCAGAAAATAAAATAGTTAATAAATTGCGGAAGAATTTCCAACAGCTTACGAAAAATTAAAGTAGTTGAATATTTACGAAAATTAAAATGCGACCGACCATGTAGGCGGTAAAATGAATGATTGAATTTAAATTGCCGAAAGTAAATTGCGAAAAATTTAAAGTGCGGAAAATTAAATAGTTGATAATTTGCGGAAGAATTTCCAGCAGTATGACAAGTGCGAAAATTTAAAGCAGTTGAATATTTACGAAAATTAAAATGCGACCGACCATGTAGGCGGTAAAATGAATAATTGAATTTAAATTGCCGAAAGTAAATTGCGGAATATTAAAGTGTGAATAATTAAAACAGTTGATAAGTACAGAAAATTAAACAGTTGATAATACGAAAAATAATCATACGAAGCATACGAATTATTTTTATGAAAAAGCGTGATCCGAAGTCTCGGAAAGAATTGAAAATGGGTTGGGCCCAACTAAAAAATGAAAGGAAAATTGGAAATGGGCCAGGAATAGTGCCTAGCCCATGAAAACATTTTTGATGGTGATTGGTCAAGCCCATCACCTTTCCACGCGTGAATAGTGTCGAAGCCTGGCACTGTTCATCTTCTTCTTTGGTCGCCCGCGTACTGCCGGCGGCCAAGCTCCAGCTAGCCTTGCCCGTTTCTCGCGATCTTCATACCGAGATGCTTGTCTCCTCGACGACGTCTCGACCGTACGAAGCTCGAATTTTATTTCAAAACATACCGAGTTTAATTTCAAAAAAATGACCAAACCGTTAATTATCGAAAACTAATTAATTCGCACAATCTAGCTAACGATTTTTTAAAATTGACAGTATGTATTTAATCTACATCATGCACATGAATTAATGGCACAAAAACAAGCAATTAATCTACTCTAAATCTGGCCAAACGAATTAAAGAAGAAAAATGCTTAAAAACTGAAGAACGAGCTTAGAGAGAGAAAGCTTACTCTCAAGCTTTAAACTGGATTATCGATGCTCAATATAGGCTATCAATCAAGGAGGAAGAAAGAGCAAGTTTTTCTTGCCAAATTGGTACCCTGAAATACGTTGAATGGGGCTCGGTATTTAGAGCCACAGATCGCGTGGCTTGCTGGATGAGGGCTGCGCGTGGTGGCCGTGAGTCGTGTGCTGGCGGGGCTAGGGGGAGGCGTGATGATGGCTGCACGGGACAGGAAGCGATGGGCTCGAGCTAGGACGCGATGGGAGCAGGTAGCCCGGTGGTCTGCTCCGCTGCATGTTCTTCGGCACTGTTCATGTACACCATGCACATTAAATTGTCAACACTAGATCAACGGTTGTGATCAAATTGCCTTTTACCTTATTTAAATGGCCTCGAGCCGATTCCTGCGAGCAAACGTTCCTACTTTTCGAGCCGAAGGTACTAGCGTGTAGAGAAAAATACGACGAATTTAACCGTCTTCAGCGAATGATGAGAATTTATCGTTTAACGTGTTTATTTTCTCGTTCAAAAATGTGAAACGTTCAGACGGAAAAATAATGACGTTACGCCGAAAATTACACGAAACGCTGTAGACCGTTGTGAACGGAAAAAAAGCTAGCAACTAGTTGATGGAAAACATTTCAAATTCAAGCTATTGTCCGAGCGAACTTACTCGGGTCCAATAAAAGCTCGAACAAAAATAATAATAAAAAATTCGCTAAAATACTAAAAATCCTAAAAATCATGAGATGACCTAAAACGAAGAAAAAACTAGCAAATGATTGCCGGATAGTCAAAAATGTGATTTTTAAGGCTAAAAATAATAATGATAATAATGATGACAATACGTGACGAAAAATTAAAAATGCTATTTCGAACGCCGACGATGATAATGACGATGCTAAAACGCGATGAAAATTTTAAAAATGCTAACGACAACAAATTAACCAAAAATGACAGTAAATTAAGTAAATAACAGAAATGCTAAAATCAATTAAAAATGGCGTCAAAATTCGGGTATCAACACACATAAAAACACACAAAAGAAATGTATATATAGACCGACCACACAAAAAAATACCCTCCCCACACTTAGAAGACACATTGTCCTCAATGTGTAAAAGAGAGTTAAAAATAAAAAATAAAAAGACACATCACATGCAAACAAAAATAAATGCAAGAAAAGAAAAGACACGACCTGAGGATTTTACTGAGTTGCGGGAGGTGCAGGTGGATTAGGTACTGACGGAGCAGAACCATCTCCTTCTTCTGAGGAATCACTGGAATTGTTGCTGCTAAAGTGTGCATCGATCTTGTTGCGTATGCCCGCAACAGCTTTATCCATTGCTTGGATGAACTTGAAAGAAACCTCAAGGAGGTTCTGGATGCGTTGGAATATGTTCTCCTGCTGCTCCAGAAACTTGCTGAGTTGTTCCTGCTGGGCTTTCTCGATATGCTAAAATAGAGCTTGCTGCTGGTTAACCACCTGCCTCAACTGCTCCTTAGCATCCAACTGGTAGTCATGGAACAGATGCTGGTTTTCTGTGAAGACCTGCATCTGATCACGCTGCATGAGGAGGAGTTCCCGTGCCCATTTTGGAATTAATGGGTGGGCAAAGTCTGGGTCATCTGTTGGGTCACTTGTCTTTCCATCTGGGCCAAGATTAGGCTCTTTGTCTGCACTGTTGGAATGGGGGACCGCATCGTCAAGCTGGATTGGACGCAACTTGAAATTGCCGTTGACCTTCTTCCCATAGAGGTGGTCTGCCACTTGTGTGAATCCTGTATTAAAACAAAGAAAGCTTTTTTTTCTCATGGAAATGGCCCATCTGGTCAAAAGCCTTAAGATCCATGATCTTAACAGTACAAGATAAATGCATATTTAGAGTAGACAGATCAATACCCCTAGCAGTTGCAGTTATGGAAGAAATAAGGGTGCCTAAGATCAGTTTGGGGATGGGGTCACATGTTTTTATTTGCCTTACAATCCAATAGCCTAAGTTCACTCTCTTTTTATGCAACATGCACCAAAGTAGAAAAACCTCAAGCTTAGAAATGTTGCCCGAGACAGTTGTCTTACCAGAGAGGTTAATGGAAATGATCCTTTGGAGCATCCTCAAAGTAGGATCTCAGATCTGTTGAGCCTTAGCATTCTTATCAAAATTCCCCTTAGGGTCACCAACTAATTCCCTATAGGCTACTGTCTTATCCCAATCTGGGGGATAATCAGTCAAGGCATTCTTATACTCCTCAAAATTAACCTCATCCTCTTTGACAAATCCAAGCAAGATATTACAATCATCAACAGACAAGTGAGACCAAATATCAAGCAATCTAAAATTAAACACGTCAGATGCACCTAGATCAGGATTAACCCTTCCATTGGCATACAATCTATCTTAATCTAGCCAGAAAAATGCATGGAACTCCAAACACAACTCAGCATAAGCAGGCAAATCAAGGTACATAAAAGATTCCCACCCAATATTGATTATAAATTGCCTAATCATGTTACCCACACCCAAGGCGTCCAGAAATGAGAAATCGAGAATAGCAAATTGGGTAATTTCACAAGCATGTTTCTCATGTAATCTAGTCCTAAGATCAGGGGTATCAGGCCTCAAACAACCATTTAATGAGCTTAAGGGGGGTAGGAGTACCTTGGCAGTCTTGGCCGTAGGCTTGGCCAAGACTGCAGTCGCTTCTGCGTCAAAGTCATTGTCAGGCTCATCTTCTTCCTGCTTCTTCTTCCCTTTTGCAGACGTTGAGCGCGTCCTCTTAGCCGGCAGTTCTTCTTCAACAGCCGAGTCAATCTTTCTCTTCCCTGCCCTCTTTTTCTCCTTTGTTAAACCCTGATCAGACAAGGGTTTAGAATCGACTGGATTCTTTGCGCCCTTCTTTCGAGCCACATGTTTGGTTCTGGAAACAGGTTGTGGCTTCTCGTCGGAGTCCGTCTCCGAAATCACCTCAACATCTAAACTCCCCTCCTTGCTAACCTTAGATTGGGTTTTTGGTTCTTCTGGGAGAAGAATCTTCCTACTGGTTGGGAGATTTCCCTTGGGGGACCCAGAGGTTGTGACTGTAGAAGGAGTTGAGAATACTTCCTTTTCAGGATTCTTGGGAGAACCGGATGGATTTTCCTTCATGGACATGATTGTCCTTGCTAGTTTGAGTGTTTCGTCTAGGTTCTTGGGCAGATCCTGTTTTGGATTTGTGAGAGAGGGAGATGGCGAAGAGATAGGAGATGTTTGATTTTTCGGAGGGGATTCTGGAGTGGCTGATTTCTTGAAGGATTTCTTTGATTTAACCATGATTGAAGAGAGTTGATTGTGAAGTGAATATAGGAAGGTGGAGAGAGTTGGATGAGAACGGGTTGAGAGATTTTTTGTGAGAGAAAAGTTAGGGATTTGAGGGTTTAGTGGGAGATAAGGGGTTTATCTCATCATTATTTTCATTAATTAGAATTTGAAAAAGCTTAATTTTCAAATTCTAACCATTACTCCTACTTTTTCTCCCCCTTTTTGACACGTAATCTGCTTTCCCTCTTTCTCCCTTTTTATTTTCGCGCGTCCTTTAATCCTCACTCTTTGAAGAAGGTTTGGCTTAGATAAAAAAGGCTTAGCCAAACACCCTCCCCACACTTTATCTCGCAAAACTCCTCAAGAAAATTCCTGAAAAAGGATAAGTCAGTGCCTTTGGAATTTTTTTTTGTTGATCAAACAATTTATTCACAAGTAAATAAAACAAAAACAAAAATAAAAGAAAAGAGAATGAAAATGAAAAATGGAAAAGAAAAGAAAAGGCATAGGTTGCATCCCATGAAGCGCCTTAGTTATTGTCATAGGCTTGACTTTCTGTCCTTTCACCGAACCTTAGGCGGATCCTCTATCACTTGGTTTTCCTCAAATGTTGGGAACCCTTCTAGGAATGGTTTGAGTCGCTGTCCATTGACCTTAAACACTATTCTTGTTTTCTCATTTTTAATGTCCACTGCACCATGAGGGTAAATGTTAGTGATAAAGTATGGACCTTCCCATCTAGTCTTAAGCTTACCTGGAAAGAGTTTAAACCGAGAGTTGTACAGAAGAACCTTTTTCTCAACAATCTTTCTGTCGTGATATGCCTTCATCCTGATCTTAGCTAAGATCTGATTGTCATATGCTTGGTTTCTTAGTTCCTCTACCTCGTGGATTTGAAGCTTTCTTTCCTCGCCCACTAGGTCATACCTTAGATTGTATTTCCGAATTGCCCAATACGCTTTGTGTTGCAATCCTACTGGCAGATGACAAGCTTTTCCGTATACCAATCTGTACGGAGTCATTCCTATGGGGGGTTTTGTAGGCGGTCCTGTACGCCCATAACGCATCATCTAGCCTTTGACTCCAATCTCTCCGATCTAAGCCAACTGTCTTAGCCAAGAGCGATTTGACCTCTCTGTTTGATACTTCTGCTTGGCCATTTGACTGAGGATGGTAATCAGTGGAAACCTTATGCGTTATTCCGTATTTCCCGAACAATGAAACAATAATGTTGTTGCAAAAATGTGTCCCACAGTCGCTAATGATCCCCCTAGGAACACCAAATCTATTCAAAATGTTAGATTTCAAAAATGAAATAACAGTTTTAGCGTCATTGGTCCTAGTAGCCTTCTCTTCTATCCATTTAGACACGTAATCCACAGCAAGCAATATATATTGTTTCCTGTTTGACATAGGAAAAGGCCCCATAAAATCAATACCCCATAAATCAAAAATCTCGCAATTGACTATGAAATTCATGGGCATTTGATTTTTTGAGCTTATGTTCCCTATCTTTTGGCATTCAGGGCATGTCTTGCAAAATTTATAGCTATCATGAAATAGGGTAGGCCAATAAAATCCTGACTCAAGGACTTTTAAGGCCGTCCTCCTAGCTCCAAAATGTCCACCACATGCATAAGAATGTCAAAATCTTAAGATAGACGAGACTTCAGTTTGAGGGATACACCTCCTAATCAATTGATCCGATCCGATCTTCCAAAGATAAGGGTCATCCCAGATGAAATACCTGCTGTCATGCTTAATTTTTACCTTTTCTTGAGCCGTCAGGTCTCCAAAATGCTTACCCGTGGCTAAGAAATTGACGAGATCAGCAAACCATGGTCTCATCTCTTAGATCGCATATAGGTGTTCATCTGGAAAGTCATCTCTGATTGGTTCCAGATCGGCTTTCACGAAGCATCTGCTCAGGTGGTCCGCGACTAAGTTTTCCTTTCCCGCCTTATCCTTTATCTCCAAATTGTATTCCTGCAAAAGTAAAATCCAGCGAATTAGTCTTGGCTTAGATTCTGGTTTGGCCAAGAGATATCTCAAGGCCGCATGGTTAGAAAATACTATGACTTTTGTTCCCAACAAATACGATCTGAATTTATCTAATGCAAAGATTATTGCAAACAACTCTTTCTCTGTGGTGGTGTAGTTCTTTTATGCCTCATCCAACATCTTGGAGGCGTAGTAGATCACGTATGGATCTCTACCCTTTTTTTGCCCTAGAACCGCACCAACGGCTGAGTTACTAAAATCACACATTAATTTGAATGGGAGACTCCAATCTGGTGCTTGCATGATAAGGGTTGTCGTGAGTTTCTCCTTGATCTTGTCAAACGCCACTTGGCAAGCTTCATTAAATTTGAAGTCCACTTCTTTTTGTAACAACTTACACATCGGCTCCACAATCTTCGAAAAATCTTTAATAAACCTGTGATAAAATCCAGCGTGGCCAAGAAAACTCCTAACCTCACGCACGCATGAGGGGTAAGGCAAACTTTTGATAACATCTATCTTAGCCTGGTCAACCTCTATGCCTTTTTTGGAGACAACGTGCCCTAGAACAATACCTTGGTCTACCATAAAGTGACATTTTTTGAAGTTTAGCACTAGATTAGTGCTCACACATCTCTTCAAAATATTTTTCAGATTAGCTAAGCATTCATTAAAATTGTCACCGTAAACGGTGAAGTCGTCCATAAACACTTCAATAATTTTTTCCACATACTCTAAAAAGATACTTACCATGCACCTTTGAAAGGTGGCCGGTGCATTGCACAACCCGAATGACATCCTCCTATACGCGAAGGTTTCGAAGGGACATGTAAATGTCGTCTTCTCTTGGTCCTCTGGTGCCACTGATATTTGATGAAATCCCGAATAACCATCTAAGAAACAGTAGTGGGACTTACCAGTCAGTTGCTCCACCATTTGATCTATGAATGGTAGTGGAAAGTGGTCTTTCCATGTGACTTGGTTAAGTCTGCGGTAGTCTATACAGACCCTCCATCCGTTCTGAATCCTTGTGGCTCTTTTTATTCCATCTTCTCCTTCGGTCACGGTGATTCCTGTCTTCTTAGGCACAACCTGAATAAGGGAAACCCATGAACTGACAGAAATTGGGTAAATAATTCCAGCATCAAGCAACAGGTTTTTTTTTGGGTAACCTGCTATTCAAGGTCAAAACTAACAATCTGTTAGTTTGACTAACAGAGGGACGTGCATTTGCAATTGACCAATAGTTCAGGGGGCAGTATTTGAATTTTTATAGTACAGGGGAGGAGCCTTTTTTTTTTAAAGTACAGGGGGTCTTCATGCAATAAACCCATAAGATAAAGAACATATTTAAACACTTAAGTAGAACAGAGAGTTTTTGTTTAAAAACTAAGAATTGAAAAAATAATTAAAGAAACAAGCCAAACATATTATATTTGGTCAAGAAACAGGTCAAGAACAAACAATCAGGAAAACGATTCCTAGTAAAGGCAAAAACAAGTTACAATTTATAAGTATTCGATCATTGATGCACAAATATTCCTTTCTAGTCTACATAATTGCTATAGAATCCAGGTACGCTTAGGACTCCTACTTCCCTCCTGTATCAAAATCATATCAGGTACGCTTAGAGATGATTCCTAATTAACTAGCACCTTGTTGGTTAAAGGGTTTACTAAAAACAGAAATGCTTGATAAATTTCAGGTTTCCTTTTATTTGGCTTCAATGCAAGCATCATCTATGACCGGGTCTAATTCAACGTCTTCTCCTTCAATTTTTAGTGTCGTAAGAGAAAAAATATATATTGCATGGAAGTACTGTGTGAGTTGATCCTGTGGGAAGTAAGAGGAAGAAGCTTATTTGTATTTATTGCAGGAAAGTGTTTCGTGGTGCGGGTATCAACCGATTCAAACAGTATTTAGTCGGTATTAGAGGTGATGCGGTGTCTTGTAATGAAGCTCCTAAAGAAGTTAGAGAACAAATAAGGACACATTTGGATGAATTTATTTCAAAGAAAAGGAGAGAACATGACTTAATTGCACAACAAAATCCCTTTCTTACACCACAAATAGATATTCAAGTGCCTTCTAGACCATTGGGTAGTGATGGTGGTATACAAGTGCCTACTAGACCATCAGGTAGTGGTGGTGGTGTACAAGTTCAGGGAGGAAGAAAACGTGAAAAGACAATTGAGCTTTTTTTGTCTCAAGAATAGAAGTTGGAGATCAACCAACAATCATAAGTATGATGCAAAGTCAGGAGGCTACAGAAAAATATGATTTAGTAGTTTCAAAATTGATGATCGATGCATCCATTCCTTTCAATGTTGTCAATTCTATCTATTTCCAGCATATGGTTGATGTCATTGGTGAGTATGGTGTTGGTTATAAAGCTCCACATTTTTATAGTCTTCGCGATTTCTTATTGAAGAGGAATGTTGAGGAGGTGCAAAATTATGTTGATGGCTTTCGCGCGTCATGGAGAGAAACTGGATGCACCATAATGGCTGATGGGTGGACAGATCAATATAGAAGGACTCTCATCAACTTCCTGGTTTATTCTCCCAAAGGTACTATTTTCCTAAAATTTGTAGATGCCTTTAATGCTTCCAAAACTGCTGATATGTTGCATGGTTTGTTTAGAGAGGTTGTGCAATTTGTTGGGCTTGAAAATATTGTGCACATTGTCACGGACAATGCTACAAATTATGTCGCAACGGGAAGGAAATTAGAAGATGAATTTAGGACGTTATTCTGGTCTCCATGTGCTGCTCATTGCATTAATTTAATACTGCAATATATTGAAAAGTTAGATGAAGTTGGTGATATTGTAGCTCATGCTTCTAGGATAACTAAATACATCTACAATCATTATTTTCCATTACATTTGATGCAATAATTCATTGGAGGAAGGGAGATATTACGTCCTGCACCTACTCGATTTGCCACTAATTTTATTGCTTTGCAAAATATATTAAGTCAAAAAGATTCTTTGAGAGCCATGGCTACATCTAAAGAGTGGGTTACTTCCTCTTATGCTAAGAAAATCAAGGGGGAACAGTTTGAGAACGACGTCTTGGATTCTTATTTTTGGAAGGAATGTGTTGTCATTGTTAAGCTCACTGAGCCTTTAGTTCGTGTTTTGCGACTTGTTGATGGTGATGATCGACCAGCAATGCCATACATATATGATATTCACACAGCTAGAGAGGAGATGTTGAGAAGATTTCAGAAAAGGAGAGAAAGGTTGATCCTTATATTAAGATTCTTGATGATCGATGGGATCGTCAATTGCATAAAAACCTTCGTGCGCCTGAGTTTTGGCTAAATCCTCAATTTCAGTACAATCCTAGTGAGACGGACAAGCATAGACGCACTACTTCTGGGTTGTTTGACGTCATAGAGAGGTATACTTATGGAAACAACACTTTGAGAAGTAAGTTGACAAGTGAGGTGAAGTTATTCCGAGGTGCAGAGGGGAACTTTGGTCATCCTAGTGCAGTAAATGATTGTTATGTGATGTCTCCAGGTAATTTTTAAAAAAATGTATTGATATATTTTTTTCATTAATTTTATTAAGGTTACTAAAAATATAGAAAACTAATATCTTGATGTGTAGATGAATGGTGGATGAATTATGAGAGTGATGCACCAGAGTTGCAAAAGTTAACTATCCGAGTTTTAAGCCAAACATGCAGTGCTTCTGGTTGTGAGCGAAATTGGAGCATATTTGAGCATGTTCATTCAAAGAAAAGAAATAGATTGGAACATCAAAGGCTTAATGATTTGGTATATGTTCATTACAATTTAAGGCTACAACAAAAGTACGTTTCTATACTTTTTACTTTTTATTTAGTAACAATCTATAATTTTGAATTTTAACTCCAGTTGCGTTTGGATTAAATTGTTTGGCTACTGTAATTATGTAGACAACTTGCTAATATTTTGGTTAATTAATGTAGGAGTTTAAAGGGTATGAATTATGACCCTATAAACTTTGAGGAGTTTCGAGCTAATGATACTTGGATATTAGAGGATGAACCACCAAGTCTAACAAGTTCTGAATTAGAGGCTTTCCGAAGTGATATGGAAGCATGTAATATTCAAGATGTTCCTAATGATGGTAAGTTAGTAACTACCTACTTATTTTAAAAGTTGTTGATATGAAACTATTGTTGTTAATTTATTGATTCTTTATTTTTATGTTTTATTTGATAATACTAGAGTTGAATCTTCAAGATCAAGATGAGCTTGATGATGAGAATGATGAAAATGAAGGAATTGAAAGTAGACGTCATTATGAAGACATTTTTGAAAATGCTAGTGGCTAAACCTCTCAACTTGTTGTCAATCCATGGAATTAACGATTTTGTAATTTGGATATTTAAGTGTGTTTGAACTTTTAATATCATTTCATTTGAATGTTGGATTGTTTTTTTATTTTTAACTTTTGATCTACTTGATATTTTATTTTGATATATTATAAAATGCTACATCCATTAGTATGAAAATTTACCGGTTCAATCCGATTCAATTATTTAAGATTGAATGGTTCAATGTGTGAACAGTTCAAAACGATGTAATGGGTCAATTCGATTGAACTCAATTAAACTCGATCAAATTAGAAAAATTTTATTTCCAATTTGCCGTCCAGTTTTGTTGTGATAACATTGTAGAAAATCGAAACCAAACAATTTCCAAATCCTCTCCATTTCCTTCTTATGGATCCAAGCCCCGAAAAGCCACACACAGCAGTGACAGCACCATATGAACGGATGTACCTCCCTGTGGGTCCCTTCCTCGTTCCTCCGCCCACGTTATGACTTATTATTGGAATTATAAGAATTTTATTTCCCCTCCAAAATCCAAACAAAAATGAGCAGCAGCAGCGCCCAGTCTCAGTGCGCATGGAGGTAAACTATGCATCCTCCAGCTCCCGCGACCTCGCCTCCCTCTCTCTCTCCCCCTCCGCTTCCTCCTCCGCTCTCTCCATGCCGTCCTCCGCCCCACGCCCTCCCGTCAAAATCATCCCCCTCCAGCACATCGACGCCGCCGCCGCCTCCTCCTCCTCCTCCGCTCCCTTGTTCCCTACGGCTCACTTCTCCGGCTGGGTAACCAGGGTCAAAAGCAGCACGCCGTCGCAATGGATCGAATCCTTCTTACCTTGCTACCGTTGGATTAGAACCTACAACTGGCGTGACCATTTCCAACTCGATCTCATGGCTGGAATCACCGTCGGTATCATGCTCGTCCCCCAGGTAATCAATCGCAACCTTTCCTTTTGTTTTCCACGTGTTTGTTTACACAGATTGGGACAAGTCAACCGGAGGCGTAATGCTCACGCGCGCGCTTACGTGTACTCGTGCGTGCAAATATTTTATATTTTAGGAAAGAAAAATCAGTATTTGATTTTTTTTGTCAAATTAACATGAATATATTTATTAATTGTTGATAAGAGTACAATTAGTTCATCAAACTTACTGTAAAGGAGATGCCAAACACTTTATAAATGACATCACTAACTAACATTGGATGGATTGACTTTAAAAAAAGAAAAGAATTTCAACTAATCCATTCAGTGGATGGATGGATATGAAATTTATGGTTTTTTTTAAAGCTAAAATTTGTTCTTTTCCTAAAAGTAATTACCAACAAAAATATTATCTGGGACAGTTCTGATTATTATTTGCTTAGACAAATAGTGATCAGTAACATTATTGCTTTGCTTTACTGTTTCCTGTTTGGAATCTTTGGATGTTTGATTGAGGTGGGAATCTCAGGGGCCGAGCCTTGTTAGGGCCAGGGGGCTGCAGCCTCCCCCCCCCCCACCCCAAACTTTTCAAAAAAAAATTAATATATACATTATTGGTTCGGTTCGAGTCGATAATACGAGCAATTTTACCTAAAAATAAATAAAAATTTGAACCGAAATTGCTAAAATGTGGAATAAAATAAAGCAAAATAATTAGTACACAGTAAGGGACGAAAAGTCCGCTCTATAGTTCGATAAAATTCACTCGTAAGCGATAAAAGTTTTAAAAAATAATTAGTACACAGTAAGGGCCGAAAAATCCTTTCAATTAAATCCCAAATCCTCATTTCCCAAATCATCACTACCAATAAACTCGTGCCAAAGCCAATTCAATCTCCGCCGAAATTCAATCCCTTAATTTAATTCAATTTCTACACCAAATCATCACATATCGATCACCCTCTCAATCTCTCATTCAATTCCAATCCTAAAGTAGAGAACAATTGTAAAAACTATGTATATTGTATGAATTCTAATGTATAATTATGTTTTTTCTATTTATTTAGATATTTGTTATTTAGTGACGGATACAAATACTCTTAAGCATTTTTCTAATTTTTCGTTCAGCTCGTTTGCCTTCCCTTTAAAATACTCCTGTTGATACCCGAATTTTGACGCCATTTTTCTCCCAAAATTTTTTTTCGGGGGCGCTGCCCCCGAACCCCCGCACCACCTAAATACAAATCCTAGATCCGTCACTAATCTCACCCCCCCCCCCAAACATCATGAGCAGGATCCACCACTGGGTGGGATGATTAATGATTTGAAGGTTGCTACAAAAAGCAAAGCCCAGTATGCAAATATGTTCCTTAATTGGCAAATAAAGCGGGGTAGATCATGGTTTGCTTTTTTTGGTTGTCATTTTGTCATTTTGTCACTGTTAGTCAAGCAGTAGATGCTAAAATTTGACTGTTTTGTAGTTAGGCTGTTAAAAAATGGGTGTTTGGAAACATAATTTTCAATTTTCAGTTGCCAAGTTAAGTTCTGTGATATTAAACAATAACTTGCTTATGATTTTACTTAGAGTAAATTATTTAGTGTTTTTGGTGTTCGTACATTCTCATGTACATTCATGTGAAGCATTCACTATGTTTTATTATATAAGTGGGACTCACATTTTTGTGAGAGGGTCACTATACTTGCAATGTGTTATCATTTTTTGTTTTCTAACTCTTTTCCTTATTATTATGGGATTAGTTTTATTTTTTTGAAGATATTTAGGAAGTTAATTTTTTCTTCTAGTGGAGTTGATTTTTTTATTTGGAAATGAACAGGCGATGTCTTATGCAAAATTGGCAGGACTTCACCCAATCTATGGACTATGTAAGTTTCTATAGGATATTGCTGTTTTAAGTAAGCCTAGATCCTCTGGATTGTGGTTCTAACTTTTTCTCAATTATAACAATGCAATGAATACAGTATGCTATTGTCAGTATCATTACTTTGAGCTGCATTTCATTTGAATTTTCACTCATACACAAATTGAAGTACTGGTTTTATATGGCTAAATATGAGGCAATGGTTTCCTAGTCTTGTCTCCTATATATTGCCTTTAAGTTCTGAAACTTCTGTGTTTGTTTGCTTTGCGAGGTAGACACTGGTTTTGTGCCAATATTTGTGTATGCGATTTTTGGGTCTTCTCGGCAGCTAGCAGTTGGTCCAGTGGCATTGGTTTCCTTGCTAGTCTCTAACGTTTTAGGTGGAATTGTTGATTCATCTGATGATCTATACACGGAACTCGCTATATTACTGGCACTTATGGTTGGAATACTGGAATGCATTATGGGACTTTTGAGGTACCACTATTTAATATTTTCTTACAAGTAGTTTGAAAATGGTTTCCACACAGTACCTGTTTGTTTTTATATCCGCATGCCTTTGTACATCTCTTCTTCAGGCATGTTCTAGGATGGATCTTCAAACGAAACTTTCAAATAGTTATGTTATTGTTAAAATAATTGTGAACTATCTGCAATACGAAATATGCTCAGTTTTCACGTTGTGTGCACTTCTTGCTGCTTTCACTGTCTTCTGCTTATGCAGATTAAAGGATTTTGAATCAGAGATTGATCTATATATTCTTTTTTCTTTTTCTTTTCTTTTGCTCTCTGTTAGGCTAGGATGGATTATCCGCTTCATCAGCCACTCTGTCATTTCGGGCTTCACAACTGCATCAGCAATTGTGATTGCACTTTCTCAGGCAAAGTATTTCCTGGGATATTCAATTGTACGAAGTAGCAAGATTGTGCCATTGATTAAGAGTATAATAGCTGGAGCAAATAAGGTATTACTGATTAATTGGTAGATTGGTTGCTTTTGGACTTTGTCAGTGATTTAACTGTGAGTTTGCATTTAAATGCTGCCTTAATGAGATTTTTATATTTAGCGAGCCTGTTGTGGCGTGACTGCTGATTAGATATTAAGTCCCCTGCTTTTGTTGTGCTGAGGTTAATATTCTTTTAGCTCAATATCTACTGGTGAGTTAGAGCTAGCCATCCCAATTTGTAGATCCTCATGAAGTTCTCTTCCACACAAGCACATTTTATGTATATACAGTTGTAAGTTGATAAAAAAATGCACATATTTTGACAAATCTTAAATCTTTGATAGCTGACTTAACCTTAGGAGACTCCATTACATGTTTCACAAGTTGCACTTGTAAGGGATCTTGTGTATGATCCTGAGATAAAGCCCATGAGATAACTGAAAGAGAGAAAGACTATGCATTATTGTCTTATTGTGGCTTCTTTCTTAAAGAAACAGTAGCAAATGTTGCTTGTACTTATCTGGAAATAGTGAAGAACTTATCTACCGGCGTGATGATTATTTGATCTGACGTTGAGAATATCTTCATGCGACATTCTGGTTTCTAATATGCAACAAACATGATGGCTGATTACTACAATTTTCTTTGAGCTAATTGAATTTTATATACTTTTCTTTGCGGTCTCGAACTTCCTTTCTGATATTTGGTGCTGTTCAGTGATTTCTGATTTGTATATTTCCTTGCATGTTATTGTCTCAATCCTCTATTGATGTTCTTGTTTAATGTATCAGGCTTTGCACTGCCTTTCATTAGGTCCTTGTTTTAACCACAGTTCATGTTTTCCACTTGTAGTTCCAATGGCCTCCTTTTGTGATGGGATCTTGCATTCTTGCAATACTTCTGGTCATGAAGCATTTGGTATGAATTCACTTCTTGAATTTGGGAGGTAAAAGAGTGTCTTAAATTCAATCTAGATTTTGACTTTGATGTCCTATGTTAAGGGAAAAACAAGGAAAAGGTTGAGGTTCCTCCGAGCTGCGGGCCCCCTCACAGCAGTTCTTTCAGGCACAATTTTTGTGAAAGCATTTCATCCATCATCCATCTCTTTGGTGAGCATGATACAATTTTTCGTAAAACTATTTGTTTTCTTGTTAAGGATAGAGTCATGACGCTGTATATGTGATCTGTTTTACACAGTTAAATATTTGTTATTCCCTTTCTTGATATAGCAAACAGGTTAATCAATTCTGCTTTGCATTTGTGCCTCTTTCATTTGCTACCTAAATGTTACTTTTAAGTTTGTTGCATAGTTCTTTTTTCTTGATGAACACAATATTCCCCTTATTAGGTTATACTAATGATACTGACCTCTTACTGATTTGTTACTGTAGGTTGGAGAGATCCCTCAGGGGCTTCCAAGCTTTTCTATTCCAAAAAAATTCGAATACGCTACATCCTTAATCCCAACGGCACTTCTTATTACTGGTGTAGCCATATTGGTATGGTTATATATATTACTCTGCTCGTAATGATTTATCTTGTAAACTTGAGTTGTTCTTCTGAATCCAACCATGTGAAGCTTGAACTGTAGGAATCTGTGGGGATTGCCAAAGCTCTAGCAGCAAAGAATGGGTATGAGCTGGATTCAAGCCAGGAGGTATGTTTGTGATGGATGGCACTGGCCAAAGTTAAACACTTATTGTTACACCCTGAGTAGCAGATACATCTTTCATGTTCTCTACTTGTCATTATATGATTTGCTTCTTTTCAGTCCGTGTCAATAATTTTTCACTAGCATGGAAAAGTTGTATGGTGTCTCTGATGTACAAGTGGAATTACTCTGATGTTCGGTTTATAGAGCACTCTTTTTTGTTTGAAAACCTTGTGTGCATAAAAGCCTCCAGAAAATTCATTTGGACAAGACAGAAATGCTTATTTATTGTTGACAAATTTGGAGCAGCATTTGAATAGCAGGGCCACTTTTCTTCAGATTTTTAGTTGGGTTGATCTGAAATGGAAGAAACAATGGAGGTACAAGAGGAAAGGGAAGAAAAGAAAGAAGTAGAACAAGAGGAAATGAGAGAATCATAAAGGAGGAAAGAAAGTGATCTCAATGCCATTTATAAATCATCTAATGGCTATCTAAAAAACGTTATTATGAATGCTCTTATATAGGAAACAAGGTCCATAACTGGTGAAAGAACTGAATATAACAAATACATACCATGAAATTACTACCCAGTAATTCTTATCTGTTTCCCTTACTGCTTTAGTCCGAGTGAGTAAATTTCTGATGAATTGTTCCTCTTTTAACAGTTATTTGGTCTTGGTTTAGCAAATATCCTTGGCTCCTTCTTTTCAGCGTACCCTTCAACAGGTGAGATTTGTAGGAAGAGCCAAATAGTGTGCAAACTTAACTTTGTTTTCATTCTTGCTCTTCACATTATTGTTGTTTGAATGTCAATTACATCAATTGAATAACTTCTTTTTTCCAATCTTGCTATGCAGGCTCATTTTCTAGATCAGCAGTAAATAACGAAAGTGGGGCTAAAACTGGCTTATCAGGGGCTGTAGCTGGAATCATTATGGGCTGTTCTCTTTTATTCTTGACTCCATTATTTGAATACATCCCACAGGTCTTTTCCATGCCCATGCTGCTTCAAATGTTTTGCATGAAAAAATTGTAGATACTTATCCCATGTCTTATCATCTCGTTCAGAGAAATCTAATATCTACCGTAGACACATATCTGAGACATAATAATCAATTCATGGCACGTGAAGTTTAAGAAAATCATGATGACATCATGAAGTTACTGCTTGCTTTTTCCCTTCACCACACCAAATCGATTGCATAGACCACTCTCTTTTCTGAATGCTGACCATTGATTTTTTTTGTGGTTTTCTGTATTAGTGTGCTCTTGCTGCAATCGTCATCTCAGCAGTTATGGGCCTGGTGAGTACAAAATTACATGTGTTTGTCTTAGGCTTTTGAAGTTAGTTACTATTTCAGCAATTTTCTTGCAAATCACATCTGTTAACTTGGTGCTGGTATTTCATACCCAGTTCATTAGCATCTGAATATTACTTGCATGATCAGATTGCAACCCTCGTATTTTATCTTCTTTTAATTATGCATTTTATCACTTTCAGATGGATTTTGGCGAGGCTCTCTTATGGCGCGTTGATAAGAAAGATTTTGTCCTTTGGATTGTTACCAGTACTACAACATTGTTCCTAGGAATAGAGATCGGTGTTCTAATTGGGGTGAGCATTTATAGAAGTTAAACATGAATTGGGTAGTTATACATATGTTAATGCATATGTTGTGCCTTATGTTGGTGCCGTACAAAATTTTCCTCCCAGGTCTTAGCCAGTAACAATTTTTCTCTTCTTAGAGCTGGAATCTATCAACAATTTAGTTGAAGCCCTATATCTTGCAGGATAATATTGAATTGTCACTTTAGGATGACATTACAACATAAGATTGTATATGATGTGGATGCTGCCAGAATGGTGGAAGTCTTTCTGACTTGTAAATTTCTTCTGATACTGCAGGTTGGTGTATCACTTGCTTTTGTCATCCATGAGTCGGCAAATCCACATATAGGTGAGCGTGACTTGCCATGCCACACTGTTTATGCATTCCAAGTTTTTATTCTCTGGTGTAGTGTAATGATGAGCCATTATTTGGAATATTTCCTTTGTTATCAGTATTTCACCATGATAATCACGGTCTATCTTGCACTCTTGCTTTAAATTCTAAAACCTCAGTGGGGTTTGACTAGAGCACTGAAAGCTCAGCATTCATGCAGTTTCTTTGTGGAGAGCATATTGCCTTAATGTATAGTTAGTTAAGCATATACCTGATGTGCATACTTCATAATTTGGTGTATACTGCAGCTGTATTAGGGCGTCTTCCTGGCACCACAGTTTATAGAAACATTCAACAGTATCCAGAAGCATATACTTACAATGGAATTGTGATTGTCCGCGTTGATGCTCCTATCTATTTTGCTAATATAAGTTACATCAAAGAGGTGAAATTTATGCTTCCTTAATTTATTTCAAACAAGGATTAGATATTCCCTTTCCCGTTTTTCAGTGCCAAATTTTGCATCACTAGTTAATTCAGCTCAAGAGAAATTTCCCCTTTGTGCATATTTAAATCCTTACCCTATCATACACTCCACTTGTTTTCTTTTTCATAAGCATTTGAGTTGTTTGGATATAATTCATCAAGATTTCCTTCCAGATTACGAGAATACGAACTTGATGTTGACAAATCTACCAGACGTGGACCAGAAGTTGCAAGAATTTATTTTGTGATCTTAGAGATGTCACGTAAGTTACTATCTTGATTACCTGTTTCTGGGAAGTGCTTATCCTGTATTTTCAGTGACCCATGCAAATGTCAGTATGTATCCTGCATTCTAAGAAATATTAGGTGATGGTGGATAACTTTTGCTTCGTTTTATACCTTGTTTCAGTTTCAACTCATTTTATGATTATTAACTTGTCATTGTCAAGCAGCAGGTTATGTTTACATCGTTTTCTCCAGTTGTTCAAGCTTCCTGGTTGGAAGCAATAAATTAGTACATTTAAATCCGTCTTTTGCTTTTCTGTTGAGTTAATTTTTGGAACTTCTAATGGTATAACTTTTCTGTAAGATTGTATTGGAGTTAGGTTTTACGATTGGTTTTGTGTGGTATATTGTTGGCAGCTAAGCATTGGAAATTTTCACCTGGCGCTCTTATTTTGTAACCTAAAGTTATCACAGATGTTTGGATGTCTTCACTTCTGTTATTGTTGTTGTTTATTGTTTACAAGTTTGGTATTAAAGTGGATGAGATGACTCTTGATGACAATCCAGTTGCTCATGTTCCATATTTTATTAAAATTTCCAGCGATTACATACGTAGACTCCAGTGCTGTTCAGGCTTTGAAAGACTTGCAACAGGAGTATCAATCGCGTGATATTAAGGTTGAGAGTCGATTCTGGTTGAATATTATATTTGGATAGTTGTTATTTGTTTAGTTGGCAGACACAAGTATGATGATTACGTTTTGTTGGTTATTGCAGTTGGCCATTTCCAATCCAAACCGGGAGGTTCTGCTGACACTAACGAAAGCTGGACTTGTAGAGCAAATTGGTAAGGAGTGGTATTTTGTGAGGGTGCATGATGCTGTACAAGTGTGCCTACAGCATGTCCAGAGTTTGAACCAAAGTCACAAGATTCCAGACTCACCTGGTGAGGATAAACCAAGTTTCTTCCAAAGGTCGTTGAAACAGAGAAAAGATGATCTGTCAGTTTCCGAGTTGGAGTCGGGTAACGCTGGCTCTCAATTGGAGCCGTTGCTGTCTCGGAAATCTTGAAATTCGCTTCATTCTTGTATTGAACATACGATGCCAATTTTTGTTGAGGCACTCGTATATATAATTTATTTGTATGTATTTGAAGTACACATGATTCATTTATATAGAGCTTGTAAGGGTTGATTGTTTTCTTGTAAGTAAACTTCATGTTGTAATGTAAAGTGAGATATAAAACAATAAGAGTTTGTTTTCTTCAATGTAATGCCATTGTCACTCAGTTGTGGATAAATGGAGAATGTATTCAGTCTTTTGTTTTCCATTTGTAGCTCTCTGTTCTTTCCTCTACCACTTCGATTCACAACCCAGTTTATGAACATGTTTTGGCTTCCCATCACTTAAACAAAGCTGGTGATGTGAAATTTTGAGCACGGACGTAAGACACTTATCTACGTCATTATAGGTTCGAGTATGGAGATTGGAGAATGAGAAAAACATCTGGAGTGTCATCCCGTTTGGGACCGGAGGAGTCACGTGGACACTGGAAAAGGAGGAATGGGTAGAGCAAGAAAAGGTTGGGATATCTCCTTGCTTTTGTACCACATCGAAAGGAGAAGAAAAGGTTGTGCAAGTGGAGTGGTATAAATAAGAGGGAGCTACATCTTGCCCAAACTGCCTTAAACTAATGAGTAAGGAAAACAAAGCGATCGGTGGGAGCCGTTCGCCGCGCTGACTAGAAAATGTGCGCAAGTATTTTTGGAGGGGTTATAGGCTGGCCAAGTGCTGACGCTGCTTACTTTGCAGAACACGCTCGAGCGGGCCTCCCACCATAACCCACCCCTAAACCTAACATCAAACTTTTAATATAATTAATTAATTTGCTGTTCTAGTCCCTTGTTACTTTTCTCTGGTAAAGCCTTACTGCAGAAATAAAGGTAAATTTGAGAATTGCCCTAAAAGAATAGGAAAAAAGCAAAGAAAAGAGGAGGGAATGTTCTAGGATAATGTTTGGCCCAATGGATAAGAGATATGGGCTATCAGGTTGTTAGTTGCAAAATGGGCCACGTTTTTTCTTTTATTTCTGGAGTGAAATGCAGCCCATCGTTGCCAATTGAAAAACTATCAGGTACATTGCGGATCGAGGGTTTGAACCTTATTACTTTGTTAGCAACAAACAACTAATGAATTAGGTTGATATAAACATTATTTTTTTTCAGCGAACATGAACTGAATTTTTTCTGAAAAAAAATAAGTTTTAGTACAAAGACTATTTGAACAAAAACAAAATCCTACCATATGATTGATTGTGGCTGTACTGGGTAGAGCATATATCTGGCAGTAAGCCAGTAACGATTTGGATTTGGGTGTCGATCGATGAGAAGAATATACTAGTGTCTAAATTGAACCAATCCACATTCGACACATCATCAAACTCAAGCTACATCATATCTTTTTCTCCTTTTCTACGAACAATAAGGTCTACATTTTAATGAAAGAATAAAATAAAGAATAAAATTGGAATCTATTATTGAAGGACAACTTTCACCACCAATTTCTGAATTTCTAACTTTTCATCCTTACATAAGTGGCAGAGGTGATCGGGTGCTTCCCGCCCCGTCAAATCGAACATGACATTATTGAGAAATGACTTCAAAATAATACTCATGAATTATTAATAGTCTGAATATTTCGTTGGAGACAATAAGGCTGGGTTTACCTGGAAGGTTTTTCTGGAAAAATCTTCATTTTTTAAAAATTTAAAAATTTTACTTTAAATAGTTTCTTATTCAAAGAATGAAAATGAAAAACTCTGATTCAAAATTAAGAAGAAAATTTGAGATATCCAAAATTGTGTTTTCCATTTTTCAAAAAATTTTCGCTTCATTTTGAAAACAGGCTTCTCAAACTGAAAGTTAAAT